>CAUOFW020005236.1:171294-194801 GCA_963454935.2 Ilex paraguariensis
AAAAAAAAAATTAAGTTTGACCCAAAAGTCAATTCGTTCGAAACTCAAAATTCATGATTAATATTTCAACAATGATTCTAAGTTTTTATCCTCATTTTATTCATATTTGGAAAACTCTTAAGATATTAGTATTCTTATTTAATTTTAGTACAGGGTCTTACATGTACACTGTTATCATATTTAGAATCCGGTATTTGTCTGTTAGCTCTCCTTGTTTAATGTAATTATTTGGGCGTCCCCAGACAAATTGTGAATTTTCTGTTAATTCTTTTCCTACCTTATGTAAATTAGGTAGTTCAGTGTACGGATATTATGGGTTGGGTGGTCTTTGCATGGGGTTAAAGAAATTGGCTATAGTAGTCGGTGTAACATGAAAAACTTTACCCCGTATAAATACATGCAATTATTTTTTCTCTTTAATTTTAGCATTACTATAAAATTCCCGAACTAAGCAGGAACAGATAACCTAACATAATGTAACCATCCTCTTTCATGGAGAATTTGTCTTATTCCTAGGTTCTCAAAATCTTCATATATTACTATTCTTTCAGAAATAATAGTTTTAGTTAGAAAATTATCATCAAACCAGGGCTGTTGGTCCAAATTTTCAAACATCACCTCATTAAAGATACTTCCCAATTGAGGTTGTTGTGGAGGTGCCTCAAGTTGCGGAATTCGATCCCTTCGTGCTTGGCTTGAAGACCTTCTTGTTTGTTGTCTTGAATCCATATTTTTTTTCTTGACTGGTTCCTGATTTGTAACTACAGAATGCTGCTTTGATTTTCTGGAATTCTGCTCTTTTTCCTATATTTCCTGCAATTTAAAAAATTAAATAGTCATTCTAAAAAACTTTGTTAACCACTTTTTTTTTTTCTTGTAAAAAATTGGTGGGTTTTTAATGTTTATTTGTTGTTGAATATTTACTGATTTTCCTATTTCATCCTATAGTTATTTACATTTTATATACATTCACAAAATTATATATCTTATTGATCATATTTAGTCAGTATTAGAACTATCTGGCTCAGTAATACTAGTGACACGGTTAACTTCACTTCTCACGTATCTTGTTAACATTGGGGTAGAATAGGATGACGCCTCAAGATAATCCTTACTCTGCCCATACCTAATCCACCGTAAACGATCAGACGCTCGTCCTGAAATTGGTTCCGCACACTTATTATATTGTCTCAAATATTATGTACGATCACATTTTACGCAATCACAAAGACGATTTGCTCATCGATGTTTAGCATATGTACTTTTTCCACAAAGAGGTCGTGCTTGGCTTTCGAAAATCTCTAAATTTCTAACATATCTAGCTTTTTGCATGATCAACGTAGGTATATCTTTTAGAAAATGACGTAATAAAACTAAACTTAACCAAAATAATTTTTTGCCCATTTTAATTTTTTTTTTTAATAAAGATTACTCGAAAAATTATTGAAAATTGACTCACTATCCAGTTCTTTAACGTCTATCAGTCACAAAGACGGACATAACTTCTTAAATTACAATTACTATTTTAAACACAAACAATATTTGAAATGTAAATACAGAGTTNTCTTAAATTACAATTACTATTTTAAACACAAACAGTATTTGAAATGTAAATACAGAGTTAGCCAGCACTTATAAAAACTAGGAATCTGTTGTCTTTCAGAGATTATGATATCTGGCTTTTACGCAAGAAGTTTAATCTGTCAAATAAATTACACATAATTAGTATTATTACTTACAAACAACTAACAATATATTTTTAGTGCATATAGACTAGATCAAAAAGTAGAACAGAAGTCACATTTTGTGTGAATCCATCATAGTATGGCTTAAGTCTTTGTCCATTTACTTTGAAGATAGTCCCAGTTACTGGATTTTCAATTTCAATTGCCCCATAGTTGAAAACTTGTTTGACTATATACGGTCCTGTCCATCTAAATCTTAGTTTTCCAGGGAATAAACGAAGCTTTGCAGTATATAACAGAAATAACATAAGGTTTTTTTTCTTTTATNCATGACTCCATGTCTATAACAATAAAGTCTGCTGGAAAATAGAATTGATCAACTTAGATANTTTCAATTGCCCCATAGTTGAAAACTTGCTTGACTATATACGGTCCTGTCCATCTAAATCTTAGTTTTCCAGGGAATAAATGAAGCTTTGCAGTATATAACAGAAATAACATAAGGTTTTTTCTTTTCTNTCTGCTAGTTGTAGTTTAACATTGGAAGGTTTTAATTCACTTAATCCTAATTGCGTATATATTGAATATGTCATTAAATTACAACTGGATCCCAGATCTAGTAGGGCTTGGTTAATTCTATAATTTCCAATGAGACAAGAGACTGTAGGACTACCCGGATCCTTATACTTAAGAAGTGTGTCTTGATGTATTATAGTATTAACTTGTTCAGTTGAAAATGATTTCTTTGGTACATTAGTTCTTTTGATTGTACAAAGATCCTTTAAAAATTTAGTGTAAACTGGAACTCGTTTTATTGCATCCAACAAAGGAAGGTTAATTTTTACTTGTTTAAATAACTCAAGAATGTCAGATTGATCTTTTTCAGATGAAGGTTTCTTGACTCTTTAAGGAAAAGGTAAAGGAATAGGACATGGAAGATCTTTTTCACTTGGTGTTTCTGATTGTTTTTCAATTAAAGGTTCAGGTTCAGGTGGTTTGTTTATAGGAATTTCCTTCTGTATTTGTTTTGGAATCTTAGATTTAATAGTTTTATCAATTTCTTTACCACTTCTCAATGTCGTGACTGCTTGTACTTGACTTGGCGAAGCTTCAGATGATACAAAATTAGTTTGATTTTGACTTTGTGGAGGTTTTGGTTAAGTTGAAAACTTCCCTTTTTCTGTAGTACTTAAAGACTGAGTTAACTTAGCTAGATGACTTTTAATATCTTCAATACTCTATGAAGTTTGAGATTTAAAANCTGGATATATTTCCTTTTCTCCTAGAAAGACATATTTTAAATTGGTTGGAAGAGGTTTTAATTCTGGCTTAAAAACTTTGACATTGGATTCTATAAGTTTTGGTAACAATTCTTCGNAGTATTGAAATTCATTTGACTCTAAATAAATTGATTCATAGTGTCTTCCAGAGTTCATTTCTGTAGAGGTATATATGGTTGATATTGTGGTTGATTTTGTGGCTGTTGTAGACCTTGTGTTTGATTTGTAGGTTATGTATTTTTTCAACTAAAATTCAGATGATTTCTCCATCCTGGATTGTAAATTTCAGAATATGGATTCAAATAAGGCTTATTATTATAGGTTGGAACAACATTTAATTGTTCAATTAAAACTTCTTTGAATGCTGGTATAGTTGGACATTCTCCAGCAGGATGTCCTGACATCGCACAAATTTCACATATTTGGTCAGTAGAGGTAACAACAGATACTTGCTTAATTTTTTTCATTTCCAAAGCCTCTAGTTTTCGAGATAAATTAGCCATTTTTGCTCTTAACTCATCATCTTCTTTTAATACATATTTTCCTCTTTCAGATGTAGATGACTTATTTTCTATAATGTTTGAAGAAGTCGAGTCCCACATTTGGGAACTCTCCGAAATAGTATCGAAAAATTGAAATGCTTCTTCAGGGTTTTTATTCATAAACTCTCCTTGAGCCATCATTTCAACAAATTGTCGCATGACAGATGGAAGTGAATCACAAAAGAAACCAACTAAAGTCCAGTTTTCAAATGCATGATGTGGACAAGCTTGGAGAAGATCTTTAAATCTTTCCCAACATTGATTAAAAGTTTCTTTTTCTTTTACAACAAAATTCATTATTTGGCGTTTTAATGCATAAGTACGATGCACAGGAAAAAACTTTTTAAAAAACTCAGTTTGTAAAACTTGCCAATTTGTGATAGAATTTGCTCTTAAAGAGTTAAGTCATAGTTTAGCTTTATCTTTTAACGAGAAAGGAAAAAGTTTTAATTTAATCATTTCAGAATTATCTTACAAAGTTCCACAGACTTCTTCAAATTCTTTCATATGAACATAGGGATTTTCAGTTTCTAAACCATGGAACTGTGGTAGTAACTGTATAGTTCCTGGTTTAATATTAATATTTAGAGCATTTATTGGAAAAGCAAAACATGATGGGACATTAGTTCTTGTAGGATGTAGATATTCTCTTAATGGTCGAACATTTTGAACTACTTCCTGTTCTCTTTCTTCTTGTTGTCTAGGTACATTTTGTGCCATACTTAAGTTGAATGATTCTTGTGTAGATGTAGAAGAAGATGATGAAGGAGTGAATTGATTTATAGAACCTATGGATGAATGAACAGGCATAGACTAAAAACACACAAGCAAACTATAAACATATAAAACAAGTATACACCTATCTTTTTTTTATTATTTTATTTTATTTTATTTATTTATTACTATAACTCCCCAGCAACGGCGCCCAAAACTTGATTTACACTTTTTAGTGGTTTGAATTATATTATATTATACACCCAAGTATAAGTGGTCAAATTGTAGTTTTCTCGGTTTTAAGTCCAAGTATCGATCCCACGAAGAGTTTAGTAATTTAGACTATAAAATAAAATAAAATTAAAAGTGTTGTTTGAAGCAGAATATTGTTTTATAGCTTGTGGTGTGAGCTTAATTTGATAACTAGTTTATTTAAATAAAAGCAATGCGGAAATAAAGTGCAGAGATAATAAAATGCGTAAATAAAACAGATTAATGACAGAAATAATAAAGTGCGTAAGTAAATGCGTTAGCAACAAGAATAGAAAAGATACCCTTCAGTTTAAGGGTCCCATATGCATTATATTGGTTAGATATCGGAAATGCTACCTCACAACAATTAACTCCCATGTTACTGGAAAGTTAACTGGCAGGTGTGATGTAAATAAACCATAACACAACTGCTTCTTAGGCTATGCTGGTGGTAATATATTATAACACAACTGCTTCTTAAGCTACACCGGTTATATCTATGTCAACTGATTAACCCAAGCAAACTAGAAGGACAAGCCATTCATGAGGAATACTTAAGTTATTCATTTGATCTCATGATTGCAAGTGCATATATATAAACCATAATACAATTGCTTCTTAGGCTACGCTGGTGGTAATATATTATAACACAGCTGCTTCTTAAGTTACACCGGTTATATCTATGTCAACTGATTAACCCAAGCAAACTAGAAGGACAAGCCATTCATGAGGAATACTTAAGTTATTCATTTGATCTCATGATTGCAAGTGCATATATATAAACCATAATACAATTGCTTCTTAGGCTACGCTGGTGGTAATATATTATAACACAGCTGCTTCTTAAGCTACACTAGGTATAGATGTGCCAGTTAAATAGCCTCAACGTTCCGGTGGAAGAAAAGCTATACCGATAGGAACATCGTGGTTGTTAGATTGTCATAATAGTTATATATAATACTAATCAACCCTAATAACCTAGAAGGACAAGCCATTCATAANGTTAGATTGTCATAATAGTTATATATAATACTAATCAACCCTAATAACCTAGAAGGACAAGCCATTCATAAGGATCATTTAGGTTTGTACCACACATCAGTCCACTTCCTCAGCATTTCGGTGGAGGACAAGCCATATCGGTAGAAACGCCATGGTTGTTTAACCGGCGGGTCTTATGATATACTGATGATATAATCCAAGGCACAACACCGGAAATATACACATCACTATATCACGTATTAAGCATATAATACGTATATAAATAAATGTATAAATAAAACATCAGCATTTCCATAATCTAGCCAATATGATACATATGTTCTCCTCGCACTAGAGGGTATAAATGACTACTCACGCTCCATTGCTAAAAACAAGCAAGGAGTGTGGGCAGTTGTCATTTCAACTAAAATTAAAGTAAAAAATTCCTTCACAAGGAAGAACTTAAACACAACCACCTTTTATTATCACTTAAGACAAAAAAAGTGGCAGCAGTTCAATTATCCAAAAAGAAAGTTACAAAAAATAAAATACAGAGTTTTGACTGAAATATAACACGGACCGGATCGTGTTGCTGATTCTCTTTCTCTTTTTCTCTTTTCTTTCTTTCTTTTTCTCTTTTCTCTCTTTGGATTTCTCTCAGGAGCTCTCAGCTGTCCGACCTTGGTTTGAAGTGAAGAAGCTGCCTATTTATAGTCGTTTAGGAAGCATGAGGTGGAAGAAGTCAGGATAATCATCAAGGGTGACCATCCGGACGCCATCACCACCGTCCGAATGGTGGTGTTTTGCTGGAATTTGCAACTTGCATGCATGCTGACTCTTCATTTGATTAAATTATACTTTAGCCTTTGTATTTTCAAGCTTCCCTACTTGGCACCTTGTATTCTGTTGTAATTCTGCATTAAACTTGCAATTTTGGATATAAACTGTTAAAAATACTAATCACTGTACAAACCCTAATTCATACTAATTACTGATTTTCTATTGTTTTATTTTATTAATTTGATTTATTTAACTACTATAATTTACGCACTAATTGGGGTTAATCAGTACATTCTTATAGTCATAAAGTATTAGATGACTTGTAGAATATGCATGTGTGTATAAATTTTCGAGACAAAATTTCTTTTAAGGGGGAAAGAATGTAAAACTAGGGAAAATTTAAAATTTTATTGTCAAAGGGTAAAATGGTAATTAGTCGTTATAGTACAGGTTGAAAACTCAAAATTTTCTAGAACTCAGATGACGAAATGGATCTTACTGTTGGATTCATCTCGCGAAATGTAGTTACCCAGTGAACTTTCATCAAATTTCAAGATAGTCAGATTTTTTGCGTTTTGCGATGTGATCTAGTGTCGGGCGACTAAAATAAATACGATCAAGTTTTAGTTGCGAAAGATGAGAAATAATTTAAAATTAGTTCAGATAAAATATATTGAACTTAACACGGGACAAGATGTAATTGATTTGAGACAAAATTGGATCTAAAAAAGGTGATACGTATGGCTTAATGAGAGCCAAGTATCTGGGAGTATAAATAGGGGAGAAAATTTTAATTTTTCTCCACAATAATTAGATGATTTTTGGATAGAGAGAGACGAAAAGAAGAGAGCGAAACTCAAGAAATTTCAAACTACTCCTTGTGGTCTACAGTTCTCCGTTCGTCTAATCGCTTCGAGCCAAGAACAAGAGTAGTTCTACATGACGAGAGATACATGCACGTACCAAAAATCGTAGTTTTTACCAATGTCTCAAGAACAAGATTGTTGGGGTCAAAGTTTAAATCTTGATTTGGGTTTTTTTGGAGTCTTTACCACATGTATTACGCTTCAAGAGGTAGGCTTCTTTTCCTAATTAGGTTTATTTCAACCTAGGGTTTGTATATGAAATGGGTAGCTTGATTGGAGATGTAATCTCTTATCTATATGTACTCCTAGTGTAACTAGAGTATATGAAAGGGAATAAGAATGTATAAAATCAATTTTTTATGAATTGAGTTGGTTGAAATTACTTGTTTGGTAATTTCTTGAGAAATGTGATGAATTGGATATGTTATGTGTTTACATGATTTGTGCCTTTCAGGTGTTTGATGAAATGCCTTGAAGGAAATGAGCATGTTATTTGAATGATATTAATATACATGCTTTGTGAAGATTTCAAAATGTAATTATATGCTTAATGATATAAGTTACATTGAGGATTTGGAAATGTTGATAGACATTGATATTGTTCATAATGTGCTCATGACATATTGAACATGACATGTAAATTAAATTTGTACATTACATTGCATATGCACGAGAAACATTACAGTCCTGGGCATGTGACATGAGTGTGAGTGTGTGCATGGTTTTGATTAAACACCATTCTTGATGGATGATGCGTGGGCTCGAAAAAGTTGGACCAAGTTTCGACTAAGTTGCATGGGTTGCATTGGAAATAAGGGTCAAAGTCAGTAAGAAGGGCTAGATTATCCCTTGAGGTGCAAGACCCGACGATTTGGATATGCACTCTGTTATTATTGAGTCCATAAAGTGTGTCAACGTACGCAAAGCCGTTGGTGGAAGTCTATAGATGTCGTGTCGGTTGGGTGCCCAATAGTGGAAGTCCATAATACCCACTCCAAGAAAGACTCGGGATTTATAAATGGTCATTGGATGTGTAACATCGATGGAGGGGTCTTGGAATGCCCAGATGCATATGTATGACACTGTATGTGTTATAAGAGCCTCGGGTTGCATGGTGTGTGTGAGTGTCATCTCATGACATGACATGACATTATTGAATCCATTATGAATTTCGTATTCATGAATGGATGCTTGATTGATTGTTGATTGCATGTGGTCATTTCATATGCATCTGGTTTAGGAGGTAGCCTCTTTGTGAGTTACCCTATTAATCGTAGCTCCTCCTTTATGAGGACAATATTTCAGGTGCGGGACAAGCGCCGGTGGACGGCCCTCAATTGGGTCCTTGTTGAGAATAAGCCATAATGTGGCTTTAAATTACATTTTTGTAAAATAATTGTGTAATTTGCTGTAAATTGTAAATNGGACAAGCGCCGGTGGACGGCCCTCAATTGGGTCCTTGTTGAGAAGAAGCCAGAATGTGGCTTTAAATTACATTTTTGTAAAATAATTGTGTAATTTGCTGTAAATTGTAAATTGTGGGAAGAGAACATGTAATGAACTATCACAGACTGTATTTTGAGCATAATTGAATGTTATGTGAGTTTGGGTGAACTCAGAATGGAATTGGATGGTTAAAGGTTGAGGTTGGAATGAATTTGGGAGAAATTTGGGCCTAGGTACTGGTACCATGCTGTTGGGAGACCTAGGTATCGGTACCTCGACATATAGATACCAGTACCTGGATTTCAGTGGGCTTAGGTACTGATACTAAGGGAGGATATATCCCTTCTTGCTACACCCGACCCTTGTTTTCAATGCAACCAGTGCGACTCAGTCGAACCTAAGTCTAACCTTTTCGAGCCCACATATCAACCCACCAAGAATGATATTTGATCAACAACATTCACACACACCCACAGTCATGTCAATTGCCCATAAATTCGATGTTATCCGTGCTTATGCAAATGTAATGTACAATTGCAATTACCATATCATGTTCATCATACCATGAGCATATTATGAACATATCCAATGTCTATCAATGTCCCCAATTTCTCACTAGTCAATTATATCATAAGCATATAATCACATTCCACAATCTCCGCTAAGCATGTTATATCACTTTCACTTCAAATAACATACTTAATGAATCATAGGAATTTTATCAAACACCTAAATGGCACAAGATTATGTAAACGCATAGCATGCCCAAATCAACACATTTTCTCATGAAATTTCAAGGCAAGCAATTTCATTAGCACCTAATCATGCAAGACTTGGTATAAACATATTGTTATACCCATTTCCATTTTATAACACCCTAGGCATGTGTTATATATGAGATTTCATCTCTAACACCCTACCCACCTCATATTTAAGTCCTATGTTGTAAATAAACCTAGTTAGGAAAGGAACCATACCTCTTGTAGCGTCATACCACGTATAAGAAGCCCCGAAGATTCTAAATCAAGCTTCAAGGCTTTGATCCCAAAAATTCAATCTTTGAGATTGTGGCGAAACTCATGATCTTTGTTACATACAAGTAACTCTGTCGAATAGAACAACCTTTGTTCTTGGCCTGAAGAGATCCGACGATCGAATTGCCATAGATTGGAAGAAGAAGCTTGGAGAACTTGAAATTTCTCTCTTTTCTCTCTCTCTCTCTTTTCCATTTGTGTTTGGCTGAAGAATGGGGAGAAAAATCTCCCCTTTTATACCCCTTAAATGCTTAGCCTACAACGTGCTACACGTCCCATCTTTTCTGATCCAATTTCAAACCGAATCAATTACATCTCGTCTCATTTTAAGTTTAGTACATCTTTATTGAGCTAAATTTAAATTATTTTTTGGGTTCTGTGACTAAAAATTGATTGCACTTATTTAGTCGTGAGATGTCTGATCACCTAAAAAAATGCAAAATATTTGTTTGTCTAAGAATTTGACAAAAAATTGACTGGGTAACTAGATTTCACGAGAAGAATCCAATGGTAAGGTCCGTTCTTCATTCTAGTTATAGAAAATTAGGGTCTTTAACCCAAACCATAACAGCTAATTTCCATTTCGCCCTCATCATAAAATTTTAAGTTTTTTTGGATTTTACAACAACAACCCCTCAATTATCTGGTGGAGGGAAATATTTGTTTAGAGATCAAGATGATTTCCTAGCTAGGATTGCTAAAATTTTAAGAAAAGCATAGAGTTTAGAGTTTCAAAAGGTCAACAAGGTGATGCTTGAGTAGCCTAATGTATTTAATTAGTCAAGGCAGTCATTTTCTCCATATTCTGATACCTACAATTCGGGATGGCGATGCCATCCCAACTTTGGTTAGAGATCTGACAACAGTACCCAACCTCAACAATACCTTTCTGCCACACATTAGCTCTCATAAAATCATGCTAGTATTTCTAATGCATGGGTTTGTTCAGAACCCAACACCACCACCACAGCCATAAGTTCAAGGGTTTGGCCATCAAGGTCAACCCGTAATAACTCCTTACCAACAACCCTGCAAAAGGAGCATTGATGACTGGTTACAACAATACATTCAGAACGAGAACAACATTAACAGTCAAAATTTTTGGGCTCACAAAGATTAAAATGACCCTAGTGGAAATGGAACATAAGAAAGGGAAATTCCCTACCCAACCCCAAGAGAACTCCAAAGGTTAACACATGATTTGGACCTTCGAGAATGTTTAACAATTGAAGTCCATTACTACTCTTAGGAGTGGTAAAGAAATATATAAGACTATTCCACCCAAGTTCTCTAAGCCTACAGAAAAGAAGACCCTAGGTGATCTTGAGGAGACTAATCTGTCTGATATTCTTGATAATAGTTATCCTGTAAAACCCGGGTAAATTTAAACTTTTTATGAAAAAAGGACAAAACGGTAATTTGCCACTATGGTACGGGTTGACAACCTAAAATTTTCTAGAGCTCGGATGACAAAAACGGACCTCACCGTTGGATTCATCTCACGAAATTTAGCTATCACACCAAATTTTATCAAATTCTGAGATAGTCAATTTTTTTGCGTTTTACGAGGTGGTCAAGTCTCAAGTGACCCAAAATGGGATTTTTAATAAAAATTTGAAAATTGGAAAATAAATTTAGGCAAATTAAAATAAAATTAGTTTGAACTTGAACCAGAATGAAATTTAATCGTTTCGGGGCGAAAACGGACCTGAAAAATAGAGGATCGTGTGGAACAATGTGAGCCAAGCAAATGGAGGATATAAAAAGGGGAAAAATTTGATTTATTCCCCATTTTTTCAGTCGGTTCAATGTGAGAAGAGAAGAGAAAGAAAAGAGAAAAATTCTCACATTCTCTCTACGATCTATGAAGATTGAGTGATCGAATCCACTCGAGCCAAGACCAAAAGTTGATCTTCGCATCGAGGGCTATGCCTACGTACAAAAAATGAGGGTTTTCACTGAAGGTTGAAAAATGAGTTTCTGGAAAGGATTGGATTAGAGCTCGGGTTGGAGTCATAGAGCCTCCCAACGTGTTCTTTTACACTTAAAGAGGTAGGGTTCCCTCCTACTTTGGTTGATTTCTAACCTAGGTGTCCGTATGAAATGGTTAGAGGTATAGAATAATATTTGACTTTCCTATAGTCATGGAAATAAGGAAATGGATTTAGAAATGGCCCAAACCAATTTCTAGCATGACTTTGATATGTGGAAGTATTTATGTAAACTCTTGAAAGTTGGGTTTATGTGGGCATGCTATGTGTTTATATTGTGCCTTGTGATTTAAGTGTGTTATTGACATGGATATTGTGGAAACATGCTTATGAATTGTGATGGATTTTGGTACTTATATGCTTAGGATATAAATTTCCATGACATATGCTGAAATATGTGGTTTCAGTTGTCCATATGACATTCATTACGTATACGACATGACATTGTTATGCAATTGTTCATTACATTGTTTTTGTGCGGAAACCTCACATCATGTGGGTGTGTGTGCATGGTTGACGTTGTCACCCCATTGGTGGATGACAAGTGGACTTGGAAAAAGTTGGATCGATGATCCGACTAAGTCGCATGGTTGTATGGAAAATTAGGTCGGGGTTAGCAAGAAGAGCTAGAATATCCCTCGGGAGAGAGGCCCAGTGATTGGATCCGCACTCCGATGGTATAAGAGTCCATAAAGTGTGTCGGTGTAAGCGGAATCATTGGTTAAAGTTCTTGAATTCTATGTCGGCCAGGTGCCGTTGGTGTAAATCCATGAATACCCACCCCAAGGAAGACCCTAGATTTGTGAATGTCATTTTATGTGAACATATATGATGGTTTAATACACTTTGGCATTGCATTGTGTTAAGGAGTTGGTTATGCCTCGGGTTGTGGTGCAAGAGTGAGTTTCATCACATTTCATCACATGGTATGGATTCATTCACATGGATATTAGCATGTGTTGAGGAGCTGGGAAGGGCTCGTGTTGATATGCGTGAGTGAGTCTCACCTCATTTCAAGCCATGGCATAGTAAAATTTCATCATTGAAATGCATATTCTTGCTTGGAATGGAAAATGAGGGTTAAGTGTTGCACATAAACATTGCATATGCATCTAGGGAGGGAGTAACCTCTATAGAAAATATTCTACTGGGCGTTGGCTCACCCTATGGAGAAAAACATTTTAGGTGCGGGATATACACAGGTGAACGGCTCTCAGTCGGGGCCTCAAGGGTGAAGAGGGGCCGACATGTGGCCTTTAACCTTGACTGTTTTGTAAACTCGTGTTAAAACTACGTTTTGGCATGTAAATATATGTAAATTCAATGTAATGAACTTGTACAAATGAGGTTTTATGTCAAAAACTCCATTATATGTGTTTTGGGTGGAAATGAGATGGATTGGAAATGATTGGAAATCGAAAACAGGTGAAATAGAGAAGAACTGGAAAAGTGTAGCGGTATGCGTACTGGTACGGTGAGGTCTAGTAGGCAAACCGTACCTACTACGGTGAGGTCTAGTAGGCAACACTTTCCAACAATCAGAAATTTTAAAATTGTTTTGCTATGTAATTGGACTTTGGTTTCCTTGGTTCCAATGATACAAATGGACATTAAATGATATATAATGGGGTATATTGAACCTCGGTTGGATTAAATGATTAAAGGAACACGGGTTACATGTGTAAGTTATAATCCTGGGTAAAGGGATACTATTAACGTGATGTCGAGTTGTACAACAAATCACAGGCAATTCCGTGGGTTGATGGGTGGTCAACAGTGTAAAAAGGACCCCCAGTTTTAGGGGTGTCGCAACTTGGTATTAGAGCCTAGGTATACAATTTACCTAGGGTTGTTGGGTATGGGTTTAGATCATTGCATTCATTGTGTATTTCATGTTATGTGTTTAAATTGCTACATGTTATGTGTTATGAGTTATGTGAATAATATACATGGTAAAATGTACATGAAAAAAAGGGACACTAGGGTTTGAAAACTTNTGTGAATAATATACATGGTGAAATGTATATGGAAAAATGATCACTAGGGTTAGAAAACAGAACCTTGGGATTCAGAAAATAAGGGAACGGGATAGTTCAAGGTGTAAAGGTCTACTAGTAGGTGGCATAAGCTCTACTAAGGAGCTAGGGAGATAAATCTCAGAGTTCAAAGTTGGTCCCTACTTTGGGATACTAAATTAGTGCTCTATTGCTATCTGACATGTGTGTAGATGGCTAGTAGGAAGAGGACATTGAGGCAGTGGGCGAGACAATAACCAACCACCACCGAACTTTGACCATCAAGCCTTTGTGGATGTTATTGGTACTACAGTTGCCACCATTGCACAGGCTAGTGCTGCAGCTGCAACCATTGCACAGGCTAGTGTAACTGTGGGATAAGGAGGCTCGAGTAACCTCTAAAGATTCAAGACACATAAGCCACTGATTTTTAAGGGAGAGGCAGATCCGATTGTAGCCGATCATTGGTTCCAANGACACATAAGCCACTAATTTTTAAGGGAGGGGCGGATCTGATTGTAGCCGATCATTGGTTCCAACAGGTTGATAAAATTTTAGAGGCAATGGAGATCACTTTCGATGTCACGAAAATCAGGCTAGCTACATTCTAGCTAGAGGGGGAAGCCCAACTGTGGTGGGAGTGGGCAAAGGACTCGAAAAACTTGGAGGAAATGACATGAGAAGAGTTCTAGGAGCTCTTCATGGAAAAGTATGTCCCAATGGGCGCTAGACATGCAAAGGCCCGAGAATTCTTGGATTTGAGACAAGAAACAATGACGGTGCTGGAATACATGGCCAAGTTCACGGAGTTGGCCCATTTTTCCGATGACTACGTGGCCACAGATATAACCAAGGTGAGGAAGTTTGAGGATGGCATGTCACAATGGATTTTGTGACCCACTTGCCACGGACATCGTGGGGACATGATGCGGTGTGGGTGATAGTGGACTAGCTTACGAAGTCAGCACACTTTTTGGTATTGCAGATGACCTTCACACTGGAGGAATTCTGCAGGTTGTATATACGAGAGATTGTTCGGTTGCATGGGATACCTGTATCTATAGTATCGGATCGGGATCCCAAGTTTATAGCTCATTTTTGGGAGAGTTTCCAGCGAGCCCATGGGGAAACAGTTGATGATGAGTACTGGTTTTCATGCCTAGACGGACGGTCAGTCTTAAAGGACCATCCAGATGTTAGAGGACATGCTACGGGCATGCGTCCTAGATCTCAAATATAGCTGGGATGAGCATTTACCCTTAGTGGAATTCGCCTACAACAACAGTTATCAGGCGAGTATTCAGTTGGTACTCTATAAGACACTATATGGTAGGCCATGTCGTTCTCTAGTTTATTGGATGGATGTGGGAGAAAGATCCTCTAGGGGTCCAGATTTGATCAGAGACACCTCGGAGAAAGTGGACTTGATACGGAAGCGTCTTCTTACGGCTCAGAGTCGATAGAAGAGCTACGCCGTCAAATGGCAGCGACCTTTGGAGTTTGAGGTGGGAGATTACATCTTCTTGAAGGTGACGCCTAAGACGAGAGTGGTTAGATTTGGAAAACAAGGGAAGCTGTCGTCGAAATTTATCGGGCCCTTCAAGGTACTCGAGAGGGTGGGTACAATGGCTTACAGTTTGGCATTACCGCCTAATTTATCGGGTTTTCACGTGGTGTTCCATGTCCCTATGCTCCGGAAGTATACTCCAGATCCGACACATGTGGTGGATTGGGGTGAATTGACTGTTGAAGCGGATGGAACCTTCAAGGAGGGACCGGTGCCTATCATGGACAGTCAGGAGCAGGTTTTGTGAGGCAAGATCGTGCGACTAGTGAAGATGTTATGGTAGCACCGAGGAATGGAGGAAGCGACATGGGAGCGTGAGGATACCATATGTACCAACTATCTGCTCCTATTCGAGGATGGAAGTACGAGTTTTATAAGTTTAAGTATAATAGTAATGTTGCATATGCATGCGGTTAAGTGTGTATATGTGTGCGTGAATTTCAGGGACAAAATTCTTTTAGGGGGAAAGAATGTAAAACCCAGGTAAATTTAAACTTTTTATAAAAAAAGGGTAAAATGGTAATTTACCACTACAATACGGATTGAAAACCTGAAATTTTATGGATCTCAGATGATGAAACGGACATCATCGTTGGATTTGTCTTGCGAAATCTACTTGCCACGTCAAATTTCATCAAATTTTGAGGTAGTCAAAGTTTTCACGTTTTACGAGGCGGTAGAGTCTCGGGTGACCCAAATATTGGATTTTTGATAAAAATTCAGAAGTTGGAAAATAAATTTAGGTAATTAAAATAAAATTATTTTAAACTTGAACCAGGATGAAATTTAATCGTTTCAGGGCAAAAACAGACCCGGGAAAAAAGAGGGTCGTGTGGCACAATGTGAGCCAAGTAAATAGAGGATATAAAAAGAGGAAAAATCTGATTTATTCCCCATTTCTTCAGCCAGTTCAACGTGAGAAGAGAAGAGAGGGAAAAGAGAAAAATTCTCACATTCTCTCTGCGATCTACGAAGATTGAGTGATCGAATTCTCTCGGGCCAAGACCAAAAGTTGATCTCCTCGTCGAGGGCTACACCTACGTACAAAAAACGAGGGTTTTCACTGAAGGTTGAAAAATAATTTTTTGGAAAGGATTGGATTAGAGCTCAGGTTGGAGTCATAGAGCTTCCCAACATGTTCATTTACGCTTCAAGAGGTAGAGTTACCTCCTACTTTGGTTTATTTCTAACCTAGGTGTCCGTATGAAATGGTTAGAGGAATAGAATAATATATGACTTGCATATAGTCATGGAAATAAGGAAATAAGGAAATGGATTTAGAAATGACCTAGACCAATTTCTAGCATGACTTTGACATGTGGAAGTATTTATGTAATCTCTTGAAAGTTGGGTTTATGTGGGCATGCTATGTGTTTATATTGTGCCTTGTGATTTAAGTGTGTTATTGACATGGATATTGTGGTAACATGCTTATGAATTGTGAAGAATTTTGGTACTTATATTCTTATGATATAAATTGTCATGACATATGTTGAAATATGTGGTTTCAGTTGTCAATATGGCATTCATTACGTATGCGAGATGACATTGTTATGCAATGGTTAATTACATTGCATTTGCATTGAGACTTCGCATCATGTGGATGTGTGTGCATGGTTGACGTCGTCACCCTATTGGTGGATGACAAGTGGACTTGAAAAAAGTTGGATCGATGATCTGACTAAGTCGCACAGTTGTATGGCAAATTGGGTCAGAGGTTAGCAAGAAGGGCTAGAATATCCCTCGGGTGAGAGGCCCGATGATTGGATCCACACTCTGTTGGTATAAGAGTCCATACAGTGCGTCCGTGTACGTGGAACCGTTGGTTGAAGTCCTTGAATTGTGTATCGGTTGGGTGCCGTTGGTGTAAGTCCATGAACTCCCACCCCAAGAAAGTCCCCGGATTTGTGAATGTCATTTGATGTGAACATAAATGACGGTTTAATACACTTTGGCATTGCATTGTGTTGAGAAGTTGGGTATGACTCGGGTTGTAGTGCTAGAGTGAGTCTTATCTCATTTCATCGCATGGTATGGATTCATTCACATGGATATTAGTATGTGTTGAGGAGCCGGGAAGGGCTCGTGTTGATATGCGTGAGTGAGTCTCACCTCATTTCATGGCATGGCATAGTAAAATTTCATCATTAAAATGCATATTCTTGCTTGGAATGGAAATGAAGGTTAAGTGTTGCACATAAACATTGCATATGCATCTAAGGAGGGAGTAACCTGTGTAGGAAATATTCTACTAGGCGTTGTGTCACCCTATACGGGAAAAGATTTCAGGTGCGTGATACACACAAGTGGATGGCTCTCATTCGGGGCCTCAAGGGTGAAGAGGGGCCGACACGTGGCCTTTAACCTTGACTATTTTGTAAACTCGTGTTAAAACTACGTTTTGGTATGTAAATATATGAAAATTAAATGTAATGAACTTGTACTGTCAAACCCGGGAAAAATTCAAACTTTTTCTGAAAAAAAGGGCAAAATTGTAATTTACCATTATAGTACGGGTTGAAAACTGGTATTTTTTTAAATCTCAGATGATGAAACGGACCTCACCATTGGATTCGTCCCGCGAAAGCTAGTTGTCTAGACAAATTTCGTCGAATTCTGAGATAGTCGAATTTTCACGTTTTTCGAGGTGACGGGTGTCCGGTGACCCCCAAAAATGAAATTTTTATAAAATATTTTGAAATTTGGAAAATATTTTAAATAAAGTTCATATAAAATATTTTGAACTTAAACCGGTACGAAATTGAATCGTTTCGGAGCGAAAAACAAACCCGAACAAAGGAGGACACTTGGCGCGACGAGGGTCAAGTTTTTAAAAGTATAAAAGGGGCATAATATCTGAAAAAATCAGATTTTCTTCCCCAAGAGGCCGGCTGGTTCAGGCGTGAGAAGAGAGAAAGAGAGAANGACGAGGGCCAAGTCTTTAAAAGTATAAAATGGGCATAATATCTAAAAAAATCTGATTTTCTTCCCCAAGAGGCCGGCTGGTTCAGGCGTGAGAAGAGAGAAAGAGAGAAAGTGTGTTTTTCAAGTTTTCTTCCGACGATTTCTCAAGATCCGTTGGTCGGAATCAGTCAGACCAAGAACTAAAGTCGATATACGCGACGAGGGCTACGCGTGGATACCAAAAATGTAGAATTTCACCAAAGATTCAAAGACAAAGTCTTGGATGATCAAAGCTTTGGGGCTTGTTTTGGTGGAATAGAAGTCTCCACACTTCTATTGAGGTAAGGTNAAGACTTTCACCAAAGATTCAAAGACAAAGTCTTGGATGATCAAAGCTTTGGGGCTTGTTTTGGTGGAATAGAAGTCTCTACACTTCTATTGAGGTAGGATTCTTCCTACTTGGGTTTTACTCCTACATTAAGGGGTTGTTTTGTTGACTGAAACATGGATGTATTTTGGACTGACATATGATTGTTTATAGACTATTTTAGGGGCTGTTATATGGCCTCTTTTGGGTTGAAATCATGCAGCTGTTTTATGCTTATTTAAGGGGCTGTTTTAGGCCTATTTTTGGGCTGAAATTGTGTTTTTTTTTTGGATGAAAAAGTGGGCTGTTTTTGGTGCCCAAAGGTGGACTGATTTTGTGCCCAAATGTGGACTGTTTTTGGACCGTAATGCGGACTATTTTTAGGCCACTTTGCGGATTGCAAATAGGCCACTTTGTGGACTATTTTTAGGTCACTTTAAGGACTATTTTTAGGCCACTTTACGGACTGTTTTTAGGCCACTTTACGGATTGTTTGGGCTGATTTTTGTGGATTGTTATGCGGGCTAGTACATGGGCTGTTGTGTGTTATAATTTGCCTTTGTGATTAAGTGTGTTATTGACATAAAGATAGTAATAACATGCTTGGAATTGTTTTATGAAAAAGTGTCAATGTATATGCATGCGTGTGTTATATTGACATTGTGACAAATTTGGTATCTATATGTTTAGAACATAACTTACCATGGATATGTTGAGATTGTTCATATGTCATTCATAGCATATTGAACATTGTAGCGTAGTGCATAGAGGCATCCCATTCATGGGCTTAGGCATGTGTATGGGTGTGTGTGTGTGAGTTGGGCATGGTTCATTCAGGCATCCTTCTTGGTGACAGAAGGGTGGGCTCAGAAAAGTGGGATTGAATGTCCTACTGGGTCGCACGGTTACATGCATAAGAAAACTTATGTCGGGTAATGCAAGTAGGGCTAGACACTCCCTCGGGTGAAAAACCGGGCCACTTGGTTCATACATTTACCGGTGGTGAAATTCCAAAAAGGTGTAACAGTGTACGGAGTTGGAGGTGCGATTCCTGAATCCGATACCCAATAAAGGCACATGATTTTGATATATAAATTATTCATTTGATGGGAAACATCCAAGAATGAAATGGTTTTATGACATATGGTTGATTTCAAAAAGATCTTTAGATGTGTTTCATCAAAGACGTTGTTTTACACATATGCGTTGCATTGTGTTGTGGGAGTCGGTGAGGACTCGAGTTAAAGTTGCATGAGTGAGTTCCATCTCATTTCATTGCATGACAGGGTGAATTCCAGTATAGAGTTGCACATTCTTACTTGGAATGTTGATGTGAATGTGAACTGTCAAATGTGAACATTGCATGTGCACTTAGGTGGGGAGTAGCCCTTGGAGGATATACTCTACTGGGCGTTGGCTCACCCTATACGGGAAACATTTTAGGTACGGTTCATACGCCGAGGGACGGCACTCACTCGGGCACTTAAGGAGGAAGAAAAGTCAACTTGTGGCTTCTAATCGATTTCTTTTGTAAAATTAGACTTGTAATTAAATTTTGGCATGTAATGTGTAAAGGAATTGTAATAGAGTCTATATGGACAGTTTTAATATAGTCTTGTATATTTGTATGAGTATGGATAATTGGACCTAGTGTGGCCAATGTTTACTTAGAAATGGACCCGGTGTGGTCATTGTTGAATATTGGACCTCGGATGGGTCATGTTATTATATAATGCACAAGTTGTGTTTTGAGTAGAGTTTCCCTTACAAAGGAGACTTTGCGCAAATGTTTAATAAAGGATGAACCTAGGTAAATGGGGCACAACGTTGAGATATCGAGTTACTCGGTATCCACGGGTATTCCGCGAGTTGATGGGTAATCAACGGACCCCCGAATTTTGGGGTGTCACAGCTTGGTATCAGAGCCTAGGTTATACGATTTACCTAGGGCTTGTTGGGCATTGGGACTAGACCATTGCATGCATTGTGCATCTCATTTTATGTGCGTAAATTGTTACATGTTTTGTGCAACGTGTTATGTGAAACATGATTACTTGCTATGTCATTATGTGAATGATATACATGGTAAAGTGTATATGGAAAGGGACACTAGGGTTAGAAAATATAACCTTGGGAGTCGGAAAAGAAATGAACGGGATAGTTCAAGTTTAAATGTTTTATAGTAGATGGTATAGACTCTACTAGGAAAACAAGGAGATAAAATCTCAATGTTTCAAGTTTGATCCGTACATTGGGATGTTATGTGAATACTCTATTGTCGTTTGACATGTGTGTAGATGGCAACAAGAGGAAGAGGACGTGGCCGAGGTCGAGGCGGTGGGCAGAATAACCAACCACCACCTACTACTAACCAACAAGCCTTCATAGAGGCTCTTGGTGTTGTAGTTGCCACTATCGTACAGAGGGGTACAAGTGGGGGCCAAGGAGGCTCCAGTAATCTCTAGAAGTTCAAGGCACATTAGCCGCCGATCTTCATGGGAGGGGTGGACCCGATGGTAGCTGATCATTGGTTCCAGCATGTTGACAAGATCTTGAGGGCAATGGAGATCACCTCTGACGCCACCAAGATAACTCTAGCTACATTCCAGCTGGAAGGGGAATCCTAAGTATGGTGGGATTGGCTGAAAAACTCCAAGAACTTAGAGGCCATGACATAGGTAGAGTTCAAGGAACTCTTCATGGGGAAATACTTCCCGGCGGCTACAAGGCATGCGAAGGCCCGGGAGTTCCTAGATCTGAGGCAAGGAACGATGTCAGTGATGTAATATGTGGCTAAATTCACTGAGTTAGCACGTTTTGCTGACTAATATGTGGCCACAAATATGGCCAAGATCATGAAATTTAAGGATGGGCTGAAGTTATCCATTCGGGGTAAAATCGTCGGTCTTCTTCTCCAAGACTTCGACTTGATGGTCACCATAGCTTTGGCCATTGAGAGAGAGGTGGATGACGCAAGGNTGGCCACAAATATGGCCAAGATCATGAAATTTGAGGATGGGCTGAAGTTATCCATACGGGGTAAAATCGTCGATNTGGGCTGAAGTTATCCATTCGGGGTAAAATCGTCGGTCTTCTTCTCCAAGACTTCGACTTGATGGTCACCATAGCTTTGGCCATTGAGAGAGAGGTGGATGACGCAAGGAGCATCTGGGAGTCTGGTACAAAAGAGAAGAAGAAGGAGGGCCAATCCTCTTCTTCTAGCTCGAGGAAGAAGTAGAGGACTTCTACTCCACAAGGGTTTTAGGGACAGGACCGCAGTTATCAAGGCCAAGGCCAAGGTCAATCCTCCCAAGGTGGGAGAAATCAAAGGCCTTCCTACTAGGCTGGCCAGAAGACTTGCTATCATTGCCACTAACCGGGTCACATGAAGAGGGATTGTCCTTAGAGGCAGGGATCACAGGGTCATGGGTCATCGCAGTCTCAAACTTCAGTGGGGCAACTACAGACGCAGTATGCTCCTCACTACCCTACTATGGGTCAGGGCAACCAGTACCAGTTCCAGGTGCAGTACAAGGCTCTACTACTTCTTGTGCGGGGACACCGCAAGCTGGCCAGATGGGCCAAGGCATGGGTCGAGGACAAGGCCAGAGCTCACAAGCCGGGATTTCAGGAACTCAGGGGTGTGGCCATTATGCCACAGACTGAGCCGGCATATCCTTCGGTGATACAGGATACATTCTTACTCTCTCGTTTGTGAGCTAAAGTATTGTTTGATTCTGGTGCATCTCATTCATTTATTGCTGCATCTTGTGTGGATGACTTGGGCTTAGAGGTTGAGACCTTAGAAGGGCCATTGCATGTGAGTTCTCCCCTAGGTGCTGGGGTGAGAATTGATTAGATATGTCGGGGTTGTGAGTTAGAGATCTCGGGGATTCTACTCACCGTGGACCTTAGGGTCATGGAAATGTCCGAGTTTGATGTAATCATTGGGATGGATTGGTTGACGGCACACCGAGTCATCTTTGATTGTGATCGGAAGAGGGTCACGACTTATACGCCTGATGATGTTTGTTTCAAGTTTCAGCGGGAGAAACAGTATGCTTTACCCAAAGCCGTGTATGACTTTAGATGGCACGGACATTTGATGGGTTGGCTTGCTAGCCTTACCCTAGAGGACGAGATGAGGCAGGAGTTTGGTCAACCTCGGGTTGTGTGCGAGTATGAGGATATTTTTTTGGATGAACTACCGGGATTACCTCCACATAGGAATGTAGACTTTACTATTGAGTTGCATCCGGGTACATCGCCTATCTCTATGACTCCGTATAGGATGGCACTAGTTGAGTTGCAAGAACTCAAGGTCCAATTGCAAGAATTGTTGGACAAGGGGTTTATTAGACCGAGCACTTCACCATGGGGCGCTCTGGTCTTGTTTGCCAAGAAGAAAGACAAGACTCTTCGGTTATATATTGATTATCGGCAGTTGAACCGGGTCATTATCAAGAATAGGTACCCCTTGCCAAGGATCGATGACTTCTTTGATCAGCTGAGAGGGGCACGGGTCTACTCCAAGATAGATCTTCTCGCCGGTTACCATCAATTGAGAATTAGGGAGGAAGATATCCCCAAGACGGTGTTTAGGACGCGGTATGGGCATTTCGAGTTTACTGTCATGCCTTTTGGATTGACGAATGCTCCAGCGGCATTCATGGATCTCATGCATAGGGTGTTCCAACCCTATTTAGATCAGTTTGTTATGGTTTTTGTTGACGACATCCTGATCTACTCCAAGTCTGAGGAGGAGTATGAGGGTCACTTGAGGATTGTTCTGCAAACATTGAGAGAGCATCAGTTGTACGCCAAGTTCAGCAAGTGTGAATTTTGGCTTACGGAGGTAAAGTTTTTGGGGTAAGTAATGTCGGCTTCGGGTGTATTTGTGGACCTGGAGAAGGTTGAGGCAGTTACGAATTGGGAGAGACCGAAGTCAGTCTTCGAGATATATAGTTTCTTGGGATTGGCGAGGTATTACCGGCAGTTTATTGAGGATTTCTCCCGATTGGTTGCGCCTATGACGAAGTTGACCCGAAAAGAGGTCAAGTTTGTGTGGAATGATTCTTGTGAG
>CAUOFW020005236.1:201507-213232 GCA_963454935.2 Ilex paraguariensis
CTTATTTTGTAGTCATTTTCAATCGGTGAGGGTAGGGAGCAGGAATAAGGACCACCTCATTAGACTCAACAAACTTGGGCAGCTCAAGTGATTGAATATCCTTAGGATTACCCTAAGTTAATTTTTCTATTAATAGTTTTATCAATTTCTTTACCACTCCAAAGAGTGGTTATGGACTTGAGTTGTTTCTCATTGCTTGTGACATTAGAAATCTTAATCCCATGTTGACATTTTTTATTTTCTTAGGGTTATGCAGGAAATTGTACCTTTTTCCTATTGCATCATCCTTATATTGTTGGTTAACTTAGTCATTTGAAACCTAATGTCATTCAGAGCTTGATTGGTTTGGTTGTTCATGGTGGTCTGGCTCTGAAAGAATTAATAGAGAACATTCTCATTGTTTTTCTTGTGAGGAGGCTAATATGGNTTTCTTTGCAACATGAAAAATATTGAATTCAGTAATCATATTTCCAATGGAGAATTTCATTACACCACTCCTACAATTTATTAATGCATTTGATGTTGCAAGGAATGGGTATCCTAGGATTATGGGAATCTGTGCAGTGGGGTTAGCAATCGATTCAGTGTCCAATATTATAAATTCGAAGGGAAAGTAAAACCTATCTACCTGAACCAACACATCTTCAACTACCTCTCTCTGTACTTTCAAACTTCAGCCCTCCAACTAAAGAGTAATTGAAGTGGGCTTTAATTTTTTCAGGCCCAATTGCTTGTAAACTGAAAAGGGTACGAGATTCACACTCACACCAAAGTGTACAAGTGCTTGTTTGATTGAAAAATTCTCAATAGTGGGGCAGCTGAGATCGTTATACTTGTATGGAGTGTTGGTTCAGAGAATAGTGCTTACCTGCTCCGTCAAGAATGTTTTTTTTTGGACATTCAATTTTCTCTTGACAGTGCATAAATCCTTTAAGAACTTAGCATATGAAGGCTTTTTTCGGATTGCATGAAGAAGAGGAATATTAATTTTTACCTACTTGAATAAATCAAGAATTTCAACTTGTTTGACTTATTTTGTAGTCATTTTCAATCGGTGAGGGTAGGGAGCAGGAATAAGGACCACCTCATTAGACTCAACAAACTTGGGCAGCTCAAGTGATTGAATATCCTTAGGATTACCCTAAGTTAATTTTTCTATTAATAGTTTTATCAATTTCTTTACCACTCCAAAGAGTGGTTATGGACTTGAGTTGTTTCTCATTGCTTGTGACATTAGAAATCTTAATCCCATGTTGACATTTTTTATTTTCTTAGGGTTATGCAGGAAATTGTACCTTTTTCCTATTGCATCATCCTTATATTGTTGGTTAACTTAGTCATTTGAAACCTAATGTCATTCAGAGCTTGATTGGTTTGGTTGTTCATGGTGGTCTGGCTCTGAAAGAATTAATAGAGAACATTCTCATTGTTTTTCTTGTGAGGAGGCTAATATGGAGGTACAATAGCTTGACCTTGGGGAGCAAACCCTTGTGGAGATGAGTTTTTTACAAACCCTTGTGGTGGTGGGTGCAAATATTGGTTACTTGTAGACTGAACAAGACTGGACATTGGTTGACTAGAAGGGATATATGGCATAAAGGTGGAGGATTGAGCAATGGTGTCATTCATCCAACTTATATTCGGGTGATTACACCAACCCTGGTTATATATCTTGGAGTAGGGGGAATTTTGTTGCCTGATTAACTCTAATTAATATATAAATTAAAACAATAATAAAGTCAAATTGGTGTGATAAAATAACTAAAAAACTAGCAATTCAANAATTGCTTGTAAACTGAAAAGGGTACGAGATTCACACTCACACCAAAGTGTACAAGTGCTTGTTTGATTGAAAAATTCTCAATAGTGGGGCAGCTGAGATCGTTATACTTGTATGGAGTGTTGGTTCAGAGAATAGTGCTTACCTGCTCCGTCAAGAATGTTTTTTTTTGGACATTCAATTTTCTCTTGACAGTGCATAAATCCTTTAAGAACTTAGCATATGAAGGCTTTTTTCGGATTGCATGAAGAAGAGGAATATTAATTTTTACCTACTTGAATAAATCAAGAATTTCAACTTGTTTGACNCACTATGATATTCAATCATAGGATACAAGTCTGTAGGGTATAGCATGCAACCAATTCGGGTATCACTTAGTATATCTAAATCTCACAGCTCTTAAGAAACAACAAGTACATATTTTTAAAAAACAAATTCAAAATTTTCACTAAAACTACTAAAATAAACAAAAATAGGAGAAAACCCAAAATTTTCAATTTTTTGCACTACTAAAATACGCAAAAATAGGAGCAAAACCATGGTGTAACCCTCACCCCTAACTTAAAATTTGCACTGTCCTCAATGCAAAAAAGAGAATGCAATGAGAAATTAAAAAAAAAAAAAGAAGGGAAAAGAGAACACCTAAGTGTAGCTCCTACATAAAAGGAAATGACAAAATTATCTAAAAAGAAAAGAAGTTATCTAATTGAACTAATGTACAAGAATTCAAGTCAACCAGGCTCCAATTGCCCAATTCCCAATTTCACTCGGGATTTATCTCCACCAAAGAATAGTTCTTGTTTTGGGTTTCTTTGCACAATTCAGTATACAATACAACCTCAGACTTATCTTCCTCACATTCAGAATTAATCAAACACAATTGTAGATGATCAGAATACATAGAAGTTTTAAACTTCTCCTCCACACTCTTATCTACGATGTCTATCTCACAAAACTCTCCCTTACCCCCTAGTTTCTTTGCAACATGAAAAATATTGAATTCAGTAATCATATTTCCAATGGAGAATTTCATTACACCACTCCTACAATTTATTAATGCATTTGATGTTGCAAGGAATGGGTATCCTAGGATTATGGGAATCTATGCGGTGGGGTTAGCAACCGATTCAGTGTCCAGTATTATAAATTCGAAGGGAAAGTAAAACCTATCTACCTGAACCAACACATCTTCAATTACCTCTCTCAGTACTTTCAAACTTCAGCCCTCCAACTAAAGAGTAATTGAAGTGGGCTTTAATTTTTTCAGGCCTAATTGCTTGTAAACTGAAAAGGGTACGAGATTCACACTCACACCAAAGTGTACAAGTGCTTGTTTGATTGAAAAATTCTCAATAGTGGGGCAGCTGAGATCGTTATACTTGTATGGAGTGTTGGTTCAGAGAATAGTGCTTACCTGCTCCGTCAAGAATGTTTTTTTTTGGACATTCAATTTTCTCTTGACAGTGCATAAATCCTTTAAGAACTTAGCATATGAAGGCTTTTTTCGGATTGCATGAAGAAGAGGAATATTAATTTTTACCTACTTGAATAAATCAAGAATTTCAACTTGTTTGGCTTATTTTGTAGTCATTTTCAATCGGTGAGGGTAGGGAGCAGGAATAAGGACCACCTCATTAGACTCAACAAACTTGGGCAGCTCAAGTGATTGAATATCCTTAGGATTACCCTAAGTTAATTTTTCTATTAATAGTTTTATCAATTTCTTTACCACTCCAAAGAGTGGTTATGGACTTGAGTTGTTTCTCATTGCTTGTGACATTAGAAATCTTAATCCCATGTTGACATTTTTTATTTTCTTAGGGTTATGCAGGAAATTGTACCTTTTTCCTATTGCATCATCCCTATATTGTTGGTTAACTTAGTCATTTGAAACCTAATGTCATTCAGAGCTTGATTGGTTTGGTTGTTCATGGTGGTCTGGCTCTGAAAGAATTAATAGAGAACATTCTCATTGTTTTTCTTGTGAGGAGGCTAATATGGAGGTACAATAGCTTGACCTTGGGGAGCAAACCCTTGTGGAGATGAGTTTTTTACAAACCCTTGTGGTGGTGGGTGCAAATATTGGTTACTTGTAGACTGAACAAGACTGGACATTGGTTGACTAGAAGGGATATATGGCATAAAGGTGGAGGATTGAGCAATGGTGTCATTCATCCAACTTATATTCGGGTGATTACACCAACCCTGGTTATATATCTTGGAGTAGGGGGAATTTTGTTGCCTGATTAACTCTAATTAATATATAAATTAAAACAATAATAAAGTCAAATTGGTGTGATAAAATAACTAAAAAACTAGCAATTCAAGTCAATTAGGGTTTGTGCGGTAATTAGGATTTTTTGTGTGTTATGTTTACAATTTGCAGGTTTAATGCAGAATTACTATAGAATACAAGAAGCAAAGTAGAGAAGGTTGAAGATACCAAGGCTCAAGTGTAATTAAATCAAATGAAAAGTCAGCACAATGCAACTTGCATTTCCAGCAAAGCTCCACCGTCCAGACGGTGGTGACGGCATCTGGGTGATCACCTTGATGCCTATCTTCATGCTGTCCACCTCCTGCTTCTTCAAACGACTATAAATAGCCATCCCCTTGTTTAGACTTCAGCAAGCCAGAACCAAGAGATAAAAGAAAAGAGAAAAAGAAAAGAGAAAGAGAAAGGAAANGATCACCTTGATGCCTATCTTCATGCTGTCCACCTCCTGCTTCTTCAAACGACTATAAATAGCCATCCCCTTGTTTAGACTTCAGCAGGCCAGAACCAAGAGATAAAAGAAAAGAGAAAAAGAAAAGAGAAAGAGAAAGGAAAGAGAAAGAAAAGAGAAAGAGAAAAAGAGAAGTTGCAAAAATAATCCGGTTCGTGATACACTTCAGTCTAAATTTTGTACATTTACATTTCTGTTGTATCTTTCTATTCGGATAGTTAAACTGCCGTCACCTTTTTGTCTTAACTGATAATAAAGGTGATTGTGTTTCAGTTGTTCCTTCTGAAAGACATTTTAGATTCTGTCTTTTAATTTTAGTTATANTAGTTTAACTGCCGTCACCTTTTTGTCTTAACTGATAATAAAGGTGATTGTGTTTCAGTTGTTCCTTCTGAAAGACATTTTAGATTCTGTCTTTTAATTTTAGTTATAATGAAAACTGCCTGCACTCCTTGCTTGTCTATAGCAATGGAGCGTGAGTAGTTTCATATATCCTCTAGTGAGAGGTAAACATATGTTTAATACTGGTTAAATTCTAGAAATGTTGATGTTTTATATATTTATATATCTATGTATTATATNTAGCAATGGAGCATGAGTAGTTTCGTATATCCTCTAGTGAGAGGTAAACATATGTTTAATACTGGTTAAATTCTAGAAATGTTGATGTTTTATATATTTATATATCTATGTATTATATGCTTCATGAATGATACAGTGATGTATGTACGTTCGGTGCTGAGNTATATATTTATATATCTATGTATTATATGCTTCATGAATGATACAGTGATGTATGTACTTTCGATGCTGTGCTTGGAGGTATGTCATAAGTGCATCATCAACCTGCTGGTAAAACAACCACGGCATTCCTATCGGTATGGCTAGTCCTCCACCGAAACGCTGAGAATGTTAACCGATGCATGGTATAAAACCTAACTGATCCTTTTTGGGTTATTAGGGTTTAACTTATATATATATATGTGTGTATAAAACTATCAGATGAATGACCTAAGTGATCCTCATGAATGGTTTATGCTTCTAGATTACTTAGATTGTTTAACTGGTATAAAGGATAATATTACCAGTCTAACAACCACGACATTCCTATCGATTTGGCTAGTTCTCCATCGGAAGGCTGAGGATGTTTAACTGGTATATATGTATCACAAGATATAGTCGCATGAATAATTCAAGTATTCCTCATGAATGGCTTGTCCTTCTGGTTTGCTTGGATTAGTTGACATATCTATAACCAACTAACCTAAGAAATTGTTGTGTTATGACTACTACCACCGGTTGACCTAAGAAGTGGTTGTGTTATGGTATATTATATATGAACCTACTATTATGAAGACAAATGAATAATTCAAGTATTAATNGTGTATGAAATAAATTGTGTTGAAACATTAACTCAAAAGTTTTTTGAAAAAGTTTTCTTAAAAAAGATTTATACACAATAAAATTTGTATCTGAGAATGAATAAGAAAATCTAGAAAATCCAAAATGTGAAAATCTGTTATCTAAATCTATAGAATCCAATGTCAAGATCTTTCAGCCAGATTTAAAACCACTTCCAACCAATCTGAAATATGTTTTTCTGGAAAAAAATAAAATTCATCCTTTAATCATATCATCAAAATTATCTGAAAGTCAAGAAAAAGAATTAACAGAAGTATTGAAAAATCATCGAAGTGTTCTTGGATGGACAATAACTGATATAAAAGGTATAAGCCCACTACTGTGTACTCATTGTATATATTTAGAAGAAAATGNGTTAATCAGTTGTCATGGATACCACCGGCTAACCTAAGAAGTTGTTGTGTGATGATTTATATACATCAGACCTACCAATTGACTTGCCAGTAAAATGTAAGTTAATTGCTGTAAGGTAGCATTTCCAACATTTAACCACTATACCTCATATGGGATCCTTGAACTGAATGATATTTTTTATTGTTGTTTTACTCTATCTGCACATAACTGTTTATGTAGACTCATTATCAAACTAAGCTCACATCACAAGCTATCACAGGCTGTCTTATTTAAATTTGCAACTTTACTATTTCATTTTGTTTCCAAATTATTAAAACTCTTCGTAGGATCAATACTTGGACTTAAAACCGAGAAAACTACAATTCAACCTCTTATATTTGGGTGTATAATATTAATCTGATCACTAAAAAAGTGCGAATCAAGTTTTTGACGCCGTTGCCAGGGAGTTACGATGATTTGAAATTAGATAAAATACAAAAGTAGTTTAGTTGTATTATATGTATATAAAGTTTATTTTTTTTTAAATAGTTTATGTCTGTTCATTCATCTATAGGATCTGTAAACCAATCATATCCTTCATCTTCATCATCTTCATCTACTTAAGAATCATTTGAATTAAGTATGACTAGAAACATACCCAGACAAGAACAACCTAGAGAACAAGAAGTAGTTCAAAATAGTTGACCATTAAGAGAATATCTACACCCTATACGAACTAATGTCCTGTCATGCTTTGCTTTTCCACCAGATGCTCCCAATCTTAATATTAAACAAGGAATAATACAATTATTAGCACAATTCCATGGTCTAGAAACTAAAAACCCTTATGTTCATATGAAAGAATTTGAAGAAGTCGGTGGAACGTTACAAGATAATTCTGAAATGTTTAGACTAAAACTATTTTCTTTCTCTTTAAAAGATAAAGCAAAACAGTGGCTTAACTTTTTAAGAGCTAATTCAATCACAAACTGGCAATCTTTTCAAGTTGAGTTCTTTAAAAAGTTTTTTCCTATACATCGTACAAATACATTAAGACGTCAAATATTGAACTTTTCTGTAAAAGAAGGGAAAACTTTTTATCAATGTTGCGAAAGATTTAAAGATCTTCTCCAAGCTTGTCCATATCATGCATTTGAAAACTGGACTTTAGTTGATTTTTTTTATGATGCTCTTCCACCTCNCTATTTGTAAAATGAGACCGACCATTTTATATGTTTTTCTAAACCTTGTTCGGGTTTGGAATAATTTTTCTACAGAGGTTTGTGCTGACCCCCTACTTAACAACCTTTTTAGATTATCCTCTCGAGGAAGAATTGGGAGTCGAGGAGCCCGAACACTGGGAGGCTCCGATAGATGGGAGTGTGAATCCGGNTATGAGTAAAAATCCTGAATAAGCATTTCAATTCTTTGATACTATTTCTGAGAGTTTCTAGATGTGGGACTCAACTTCTTCAAACATAATAGAAAATAAATCATCTACATTCGAAAGAGGAAAATATGTGTTAAAAGATGAAGACGATTTAAGAGCTAAAATAGCAAGTTTATCTCGAAAACTAGAGGCTTTAGAGATGAAGAAAATAAAACAAGTATCTGTTATTTCAACTACTGATCAAATCTGTGAAATTTGTGCATTGTCAGGACATTCTGCAGCAGTGTGTCCAACTATACCTACATTCAAAGAAGTGTTAATTGAACAATCTAATGCTATTCCAACTTATAATAATAAGCCTTATTTGAATCCATACTCTAAAACGTACAATCCAGGATGGAGAAATCATCCGAATTTTAGTTGGAGAAATACACAACCCACAAATCAATCACAAGGTCCACCACAACCACAAAATCAACAATATTAGCCATATCAACCTCCACAAAAAAGAACTCTGGAAGATACTATGAATCAATTTATTCAAAGTCGAATGAATTTTAACACTCAAACAACACAAGCCTTTAATGATTTTAAAGCTCAAACTTCTCAGAGTATTGAAGATATTAAAAGTCATCTAGCTAAATTGACTCAATCTCTCAGTATACCAGAAAAAGGCAAGTTTTCATCTCAACCTAAACCTCCACAAAGTCAGAGTCAAGCTAATGCTCTGTCATTTGAAGCCTCTCCAAGTCAAGTACAAGCAATCACAGCACTAAGGAGTGGAAAAATCATTAACAAAACTATTAAACCAAAAATTTCAAAGGAAATACGTAAAGAAATTCTTGTTATGAACCACCTGAACCTGAACCTTCAATTGAAAAACTACCAGAATTACAAAATAAAAAAGATCAACCCTGTCCTATTCCTTTATCTTTTCCTCAAAAGATCAAGAAACTTTCATCTGAAAAAGATCAATCTGAAATTTTTGAACTATTCAAACAAGTTAAGATCAACATTCCTTTGTTAGATGCAATAAAACGAGTTACATCTTATGCTAAATTTTTAAAAGATCTTTGCACAATAAAAACAAGAACGAATGTACCAAAGAAAACATTTTTAATTGAACAAGTTAATACTATAATACAACATGATACTCTTCTTAAGTACAAAGATCCAGGTAGTCCTACAGTCTCATGCATCATTGGAAATTTTTAAATCAAAGAAGCTCTGTTAGATCTTCGATCCAGTTGTAGTTTAATGTCATATTCAGTCTATACATAATTAGGATTAAGTGAACTCAAACCCTCCAATATCACATTACAATTAGCAAACCGATCAATAAAATTTCATGAGAAACTGTGAAAGATGTTATAGTCCAAGTTGATCAATTTTATTTTTTAGCAGATTTTATTGTTATAGATATAAAACCAAATTATTATGAATCTGCATATATAGCTTTGATTCTAGGTCGACCATTCCTAGTTACATCAAATGCTTTGATTGATTGTACAAATGAAATTATGAAACTTTCATTTGGAAATATGACCTTGGAACTAAATATTTTTAATAGTGCTAAACAACCTAGAGAAGAAGATGAAGTGTATGAAATAAATTGTGTTGAAACATTAACTCAAANGTTAGTGCTTTGGTAAGACTAAACCGCTATTGCTCACGGGTATCGAGGTGGAGGGTTAGTGTACTAATGCCTGGGTTGGATACGTCACTGCTCTTGGTATGGTATATGCCCTTCCTAAAAGTTGGATATCTTTGAGAAGATTTGGGTGTGTGTGTGTGGGCTAGATGTTACTCAATGCGTTGATTCATGTGGATGTCTTACATCATGGTTTAGATACAAGCATATATTGTTGTGAAATGTTCGAGTTTTGAGTTATTGTTTATTCTACCAGAAATGGTTTCTACAAGAATTGTGGCAAGTATGGTATTCTGCAAGAACTTGTGAGAAACGGTTTATGGTGAAATTAATTATTAATTGTATATTGAGTTCTTTTATTCATTAAATTATTGTTGTTACTTAAACTTGAGATATGTTTCAAATGACCCTGTTTTCTTCAAAAGTTATATATACTATTTGTAAAATGAGACCGACCATTTTATATGCTTTTCTAAACCTTGTTCGGGTTTGGAATAATTTTTCTACAGAGGTTTGTGCTGANGCCATAACATTTTATCCTGATATTAAATTTATCTGCAATTTGGACAGTAGCTAGTAGACATCGAGGGCTACAAAAGTTTATTTCACAAAAATTTTCCAATTCGACCTCTACATGGGCCACAACTGCACTGGAAGTTGGAGCAAAAATCTATCAGCCAAACCATACCGGTACGCGTATTGGTACGCCGAACTCCAGTAGCTGAATAGTACCGGTACGCGTACCAGTACGCTTTATCTGAAGCTTGCTGAACAGTAAAAAAATCAGGATTTTTATATTTTAAAACACCATTCTAAGCCCCATTTGTCCCATTCTTTCATTCTACTCTCACCACAAACCTCTTAGAACCCTAGGAGAAGATAAAGAGAGAAAGAAAAAGGAGGAAGAAGGTCTTAAAAACTTGGGTTTTTGATTTGGAATTCTAGATTACAAGGTAGGGGTTTTCTTCCATCCTTGTCCATTGAGGTTAGGGTATTTGTATATGTATGTTTTGCCTCTAAATGTTATATATACGATATGAAATCATCTTCTCTTAGTCTTTTCTTTCNATGAATTACCACTAGAGAGATAGGATTAGGTTGAACGAAATTGTTGGTCTATATTTGATATAAGTCTTAGGCTTTAGATTAAAGCGATATTTAGGATGTCTTGTACATCAATGAAACTAAATTATGAATTAATGTGTAAGATGGATGGAGGACGAGGACGTGGACGTGGGCGTGGGCGTGGAGGTCCAGCAAATCCACCACCACCACCACCTCCTAATGCCATGGACGACATTTNGATATGAAATCATCTTCTCTTAGTCTTTTCTTTCAAAGATTACATGTTTTGAACAAAGTTAGGGTTGAATACCCTTGAAATCTCTTTTCTTGCTTTAAAACCCTAGTTTTTGGTGAGCGATGGATTTTCTTCTTAAATTCTTCCTTTATTATTGATTTCAAAACTATAGTGCTTTGTGTTTGAGTAATAAAATGATGTTTTGATCTCTTGTATTTTTATTAATTGNTTAAGGGAGCTCACCACTCTGGTACAAAACCAGAATGAAAACAACAACAACCACAACAACCACAATAGGGGAGTTCATCCACTAGCCCATGCACCGAGCAACGGGGATGAGAATCGAAGAATGGTCGTTCTTTGAGAATTTCTAAGACAACGCCCACCAACTTTCCAAGGAAGCTCCAATCCCTTGGATGCAGATAGTTGGATCCGTCGAGTGAAGAAGATTTGTGACAAAANTTATTGGAATTGTCACATGATAAATTTGGAAATTTTTGAGATATGCTTGTAAATTGAGTTTGGTATTGTATCTCTTATGAGTGTGGGTTGACCATAGGTGGCCTTTCACGAGATATAATAGAGTGGGTAGACGTTTTTCATACTCTGTGAGGGTTTGAATTTTTCCTACCACTCGTAGTGGGGTTAGTGCGTTGGTAAGACTAAACCGCTATTGCTCACGGGTATCGAGGTGGAGGGTTAGTATACTAATGCCTGGGTTGGATACGTCACTGTCATTGGTATGGTATATGCCCTTCCTAAAAGTTGGATATCTTTGAGAAGATTTGGGTGTGTGTGTGTGGGCTAGATGTTACTCAATGCGTTGATTCATGTGGATGTCTTACATCATGGTTTAGATACATGTATATATTGTTGTGAAATGTTCAAGTTATGAGTTATTGTTTATTCTACCAAAAATGCTTTCTACAAGAATCGTGGGAAGTATGGTATTCTGCAAGAACTTGTGAGAAACAGTTTATGGTGAAATTAATTATTAATTGTATATTGAGTTCTTTTATTCATTAAATTATTGTTGTTACTTAAACTTGAGATATGTTTCAAATGACCCTGTTTTCTTCAAAAGCTATATATACTATTTGTAAAATGAGACCGACCATTTTAT
>CAUOFW020005236.1:214574-235769 GCA_963454935.2 Ilex paraguariensis
GAGGTGGACGCTTAGAGCGACACTTTCTTTTGTTCTAGACTAGGATATTTATTCTGAACATTCTGAAGTCTAGTTTTTCTTTTGTTATTTCGCTGCGCTAGGATAGTTAAATTTTTGAGATGTAAATGCCATGGTTGGGCAAATTCTTTTGGATAATGTTGCAAATTTTATGGATGAAAAATGAAGTCTTATTTATTTATGGATCATATTAGTGCTCTCATGATGTGAATGGTTTTTAAATTGTAATGTCGTCCAAGGTGGTTTTTGGGGCGTTACAAGTTTGGTATCAAAGCCTAGGCTTTAGGTCTTACATGGGAGTTATAGGTTATGAATTACCACTAGAGAGATAGGATTAGGTTGAACGAAATTGTTGGTCTATATTTGATATAAGTCTTAGGCTTTAGATTAAAGCGATATTTAGGATGTCTTGTACATCAATGAAACTAAATTATGAATTAATGTGTAAGATGGATGGAGGACGAGGACGTGGACGTGGGCGTGGGCGTGGAGGTCCAGCAAATCCACCACCACCACCACCTCCTAATGCCATGGACGACATTTACCAATGCTTAAGGGAGCTCACCACTCTGGTACAAAACCAGAATGAAAACAACAACAACCACAACAACCACAATAGGGGAGTTCATCCACTAGCCCATGCACCGAGCAACGGGGATGAGAATCGAAGAATGGTCGTTCTTTGAGAATTTCTAAGACAACGCCCACCAACTTTCCAAGGAAGCTCCAATCCCTTGGATGCAGATAGTTGGATCCGTCGAGTGAAGAAGATTTGTGACAAAATGGGTGTGGCCGATGACCTTAGGGTCGGCTTGGCAACATATCTATTGGAGGGAGAGGCCGACCATTGGTGGGATTCCGTAAAGAGAAGGAGGAACACCGATGCACTCATTTGGGAGGAGGTCAACCAAATCTTCCAAGAAAAGTATTTTTCAGAATCAGTTAGAGACAGAATTAAGGCAAATTTTCTTACTCTAAGATAGGGCAGCATGACGGTGGTTGAGTACGAGAGGAGGTTTGACGAGCTATCCCCTTATGCTATGGAGTTTATATCTATTGAGGCCAACAGGGCCAAGCGCTTTGAGCAAGGATTAAAGCCTGTTATTCGGGAGAAGTTGGTGGCCCTCAAGATCAGGGAGTATGGGGATATGGTTGACCGAGCTGCACTTATGGATAGAGATATAGAGGACAACCAGCGATGACAGAGCTTCATGAGAGGAGGTCCAATTCGATTGGGTGCTAGTAGTAACGGATTATAGCGAGCGGCACCATATCGATGGCCAGACCAGGCAAGTGGACAGAGACTTCTGACAGCCTGAGGAGATGGAGTTGCTCAGACTAGAACAAGCACTGACCCGCGTCAATGCTTTGCATGCGGAGAGTTTGGGAATTTCAAACATAGATGCCCCTCGTTTCTCCCAAGGACCAATCAAGCAACCGGGCAGGTACCAGCAAACAAACCACCCCTACAAAGGCTAGTACAGCAAAGACCATTACAAGCTCAAGTCCCCGGCAGTGCCAATCAAGGGAGAGTTTTTGCTTTGACTCAATCGGAGGAGGATGCTTCTAATGCCGTAGTGGAAGGTATCATGCTTCTTTATAACTCGTGGGCCCAAATCTTATTTGATCTCGGTGATACACACTCATTCATATGTACTGCATATGCTTTTAATTTGAGATTGGGATTTGAGAAGGTAGAACATGCCCTTAGTATTGACATATCTACGGGAGAACGGTTGGGTACAACAAGGCTGTGTAGAGAATGTGTGCGTCGCATTGGGGAGCAAGAGTTGATTGTCGATTTTATTGCATTAGGTATGAAGGTGTACGATGTTATATTTGGGATGAAATTTTTGTCCGCTTTCCGTGCGGTGATGGATTGTTTTCGTAAGCGAATTTCCTTTCAACTACTAGGAGGAGTAGTTTTTACTTTCATGAATGATCGCAAATCTTCCCATCCATTTCCTACTACGAGTAGTAAATTCTTAAAAGCTAAGGCGGGAAGTAAGTTGAGTTTCTTGGCTAGCTTAATTGGAGATGATCGGGATAAATTCCATGCAGACGTGGTGTTGATAGTATCGGATTTTTCAGATGTCTTCCCAGATGAACTACCCGGGTTACCCCCATAGAGTGCGTTTACGATTAATCTCTATCCATGNGATAGTATCGGATTTTTCAGATGTCTTCCCAGATGAACTACCCGGGTTACCCCCATAGAGTGAGTTTACGATTAATCTCTATCCATGAATCGAACCCATATCCATTGCTCCCTATCGGATGACACCTTTGGAGTTAAAGGAGCTAAGGAAAGCAGTTGGACCATCTCTTGACTATTGGGTTTATCCGTTTAAGCACTTCATCTTGGGGAGCCCCGGTCCTCTTCGTGAAGAAATATGAAAAAACCCTTCGGTTATATATAGACTATCGAAGGTTGAACCGAGTGACAGTGAAGAATAAATATCCATTGCCACGAATTGATGATTTATTCAATCAGTTGAGGAGTTCTAAGTATTACTCCAAGATTGATCTTTGAGCAGGGTATCATCAACTATGGATCAAGATGGAGGATATTCCTAAATAGATTTTCATACCCAATATGGTCATTTCGAATATACCATGATGCCGTTCAGACTAACTAATGCACTAGCAGCCTTCATGGATTTGATGCACAGAGTATTTTGGTCATACCTTGATTAGTTTGTCATTGTATTTATTGATGATATATTGATTTATTCACAGACCCAAGAGGAACATGCACGCCATCTTTCGGTCGTGCTACAGAAATTGAGAGAGCATAAATTGTATGCAAAGATGAGTAAATGCGAGTTTTGGATGAAGAAAGTGAAATTCCTTGGTCATGTTGTGTCCGAACAAGGGGTAGTTACTGACCCCGCAAAGATTGAAGCCGTAATGAAATGGAAACCACCGAGGAATGTGACTGAAGTACTTAATTTCCTAGGTTTAGCAGGCTACTACCGGAGGTTTGTAGAAGGGTTCTCAATGCTCGCAATGTCGATGACTTGCCTTACAAGGAATGGAGAGAAGTTCGTGTGGACTCAAGTGTGTGAACAAGCTTTTTGCACCTTGAAGGAAAGGTTGTGAATAACTCCTGTCCTCATTATTCCGAATAGTGGGAAGGGATATGATGTGTATACCGATGCTTCATTACAAGGATTGGGATGCGTGTTAATGCAAGGAGGAAAAGTAGTTGCTTATGGCTCGAGGCAACTCAAGATCTATAAGCAAAACTTTCCCATTCATGACTTGGAGCTTGCCACTGTGGTTTTTGCTTTTAAATTGTGGTGTTACCTTTATGGAGAAAATTTTTGAGTTTTTTTAGATCATAAGAGCCTCAAGTATATCTTCACACATAAAGATTTGAATCTTCGACAAAGAAGGTGGGTTGAGTATCTAGAAGATTATGAATTCACACTCAACTACCATCCAGGGAAGGCTAATGTAGTAGCAGATGCACTGAGTAGAAAGTCTCGGGGTGAAATTAATGTTCTTGTAGTGAAAAGGTGGAAGATGATTGATGCCTTGGAGGACTTTGATCTATGGGTGGATAGGTAAGAGAATTGTCCGTGCCTATTCAACCTTGTGGCCCAACCTACCCTTCAACGTAGGGTTGTGGAATTGCAATGCTTAGATCCTGGCTTAGCTTCGATTCGAGCTAAATTGGAGAATGGAGAAACAATGGAGGGTTGGTCTTTGAGAAATGGAGAACTGAGATCTGGGGAGAAGCTATGTGTTCCCGATGATTCGTCCCTAAAGGAGGAGATACTTGGAGAGTGTCATCGCTCTAAGTTTAATATCCACCCTGGTAACACAAAAATGTATAGGGACATGAAGCGCCAATATTGGTGGAAGGGAATGAAGAAGGATGTGGCAAGGTTCATAGCACGATATGCAGTGTGCCAGCAGGTGAAGATCGAACATCAAAAGCTAGGAGGATTATTACAGTCTTTGCCTATCCCAGAGTGGAAATGGGATCACATCAACATGGATTTTGTCTCGGGTTTACCACGGATGTCGCACAGGGCATAATGCAATATGGGTTATAGTTGATAGACTCACCAAGTCTGCACATTTCTTGAGTTTGAAGACCACAGACACTCCAGAGACCTTGAGCAAGCTGTATATCCGCGAGATCATGAGATTGCATAGAGTTCCACTTTCTATCATATCGGATCGTGATTCCCGTTTTGTGGCACAATTTTCGCAAAGTCTACAATGATCTATGGGGATAGAATTGCATTTTAGCACTGCTTTTCATCCCTAAACGGATGACCAATCCGAGAGGTTGATACAAATTTTGGAGGATATGCTTCGTGCTTGCCTATTGGACTTCAAGGGAAGTTGGAGTGACCATTTACCGTTGGTGGAATTTGTGTACAACAACAACTATTGGGCAAGTATTGGAATGGTTCCGTATGAAGCATTGTATGGAAGGCCATGTCGATCACCAACGTGTTGGTTAGAAGCGGCGAGAGTAGCTTGTTTGGGCCAGAAATTGTTCGGGAAACTATGGAGAAGATTCAACTCATCCGAGAGAGACTATGCACGACACAAAGTAGACAGAAAAGCTATGCGGATAGAAGGTGAAGACCATTGGAGTTCCAAGAAGGGAANGAAGATAAAGAGAGAAAGAAAAGGAAGGAAGAAGGTCTTCAAAGCTTGGGCTTTTGCTTTGGAATTCTTGATTACAAGGTAGGGGNTGTTTTCCTCAAAGTGTCGCCTAAGAAGGGAGTTTTGAGATTCGGCAAGAAGGGAAAATTGGCTCCAAGGTACATCGGACCATTTGAAGTGATCAAAGCAGTGGGCAAAGCGGCGTATCAACTTTGGTTACCAGCTCAGTTTGTCAGGGGTACATGATATGTTCCATGTGTCAATGTTGAGAAAGTGCCAATCGGATATAACCCATGTCCTAGATTTGGAGGACATAGAAATTCAAGATGGGGCAACATATGAAGAACAACTAGAGAAGATTCTCGATTCCAAGGAGAAGGTGCTTCGCAATAAAGTCATTCAACTGGTAAAAGTCTTGTGGCAACATCACGGTGTGGAGGAAGCTACTTGTGACCAGAGCTAGAGATTCGAGAGAAGTACCTTCATTTGTTCGCTACTTAAGGTAAGTTTCGAGGATGAAACTTTCTTTAAGGGGATGGAATGTAAACCCCCACATTCTTATTATCATATACTAAAGTAATTATACTTTTGAAATGCTAATAGATGTAATGAAGTATGCATGAACTTTTTAGATTGTAAAAGTAAAGATAAAAATGTTAGTTGAGGTAATAAGGTATGTTGTAGAAGTTTGGAAGTAGTCCGGAGTGAAAGCACACTTTAGAGAGAGTTTGGGTAAAAAGGAATCTTGGACACTGCCTACTATTTTGGCCATAACTTTTTATCCTGTTACTAATTTTATCTGACATTTTTACAGTAGATAGTAGACATCTAGTTCTACAAAAGTGTATTTCACCAACATTTTCCAATTCGACCTCTAAATGGGCCACAACTGCACTGGAAGTTGGAGCAAAAATCTGTCAGTCAAACAGTACCGGTACGCTTTATCTGAAGCTTTCCGAACAGTAAAAAAATTGGGATTTTTGTGTTTTAAAACACCATTCTAAGCCCCATTTGTCCCATTCTTTCATTCCATTCTCACCACAAACCTCTTAGAACCCTAGGAGAAGATAAAGAGAGAAAGAAAAGGGAGGAAGAAGGTCTTCAAAGCTTGGGCTTTTGATTTGGAATTCTTGATTACAAGGTAGGGGTTTTCTTCCATCCTTGTTCATTGAGGTTAGGGTATTTATATATGTATGTTTTGCCTCTAAATGTTATATATATGATATGAAATCATCCTCTCTTAGTCTTTTTTTGCAAAGATTACATGTTTTGAACAAAGTTAGGGTTGAATACCCATGAAATCTCTTTTCTTGCTTTAAAACCCTAGTTTTTGGAGAGTGATGGATTTTCTTCTTAAATTCTTCCTTTATTATTGATTTCGAAACTATAGTGCTTTGTGTTGAGTAATAAAATGATGTTGTTGTGATCTCTTGTATTTTTCTTAATTGGTTATTGGAATTGTCACATGATAAATTTGGGAATTTTTGAGATATACTTGTAAATTGAGAAATTGAGTTTGGTATTGTATCTCTTATGAGTGTGGGATGACCATGGGTGGCCTTTGACGAGATATCGTAGAGTGGGTAGACGTTCTTCATACTCCGTGTGGGTTTGAACTTTTCCTACCACTCGTAGTGGGGTTAGTGCTTTGGTAAGTCTAAACCGCTATTGCTCTTAGGTATCGGGGCGAAGGGTTAGTATACAAATTCCTGGGTTAGATACGTCACTGTNGGACACTGCCTACTATTTTGGCCATAACTTTTTATCCTATTACTAATTTTATCTGACATTTTTACAGTAGATAGTAGACATCTAGTTCTACAAAAGTGTATTTCACCAACATTTTCCAATTCGACCTCNTTGGGTTGGATACGTCACTGTCATTGGTATGGTATACGCCCTTCCTAAAGGTTGGATATCTTTGAGAAGATTTGGGTGTGTGTGTGTGGGCTAGATGTTACTCAATGCGTTGAATCATGTGGATGCCTTACATCATGGTTGAGATACATGTATATATTGTTGTGAAATGTTCAAGTTATGAGTTATTGTTTATTCTACCAGAAATGGTTTTTACAAGAATCTTGGGAAGTATGGGATTCCGTAAGAACTTGTGAGANTTCTTATAAATCAAAATCTTGTGTCTTGTTGGGCAACGGATTTTGCATTTTATACCCTCGGTTCCGTATACCATACTACACTTTTTTGGAATTTCACCACAGGGGAGTGTATAACCAAGTCACCGGGTCTTCCACTGGNACAACCTTTTCAAATTATCCTCTCGAGGAAGAGCTGGGAGTCGAGGAGCCCAAACACTGGGAGACTCTGATAGATGGGAGCGTGAATCCCAAGGTGAACGCTTAGAGCGACACTTACTTTTGTTCTAGACTAAGATATTTATTCAAAACATTGTGATGTCTAGTTTTTCTTTTGTTATTCCGCTACGCTACGATAGTTAAATTTTTAAGATATATATGCCATGGTTGGGAAAATTCTTTTGAANCCCACATACCAACCACCAAACAAGGTGTTTGATCAACCATTCATCTCACACACCCATACTCATGACTTATGCCCATGAATGTGATGTCTTTATGCACAATGATACAATGTTCAATATGCTATGAATGACATATGAACAATCTCAACATATCATGATAAGTTATGTTCTAAGAATATAGATACCACATTTATCAAAAATTCAATATATCATAACATGCATATACCAACAATTGCATTTCCAATCATAAATTATGTCATAAGTCCAAANAGAAAATGAATTAGTGTGACACCCCAAAATTCGGGGGTCCGTTGATTACTCATCAACCCGCGGAATGCCCGTGGATACCGAGTAACTCGATATCTCAATGTTATGCCCCACTTACCGGGGTCCATCATTTATTAAAATTTTGGGCAGAGTCTCCTTTGTAAGGAAAACTCTACTCAAAACACAACTTGTGCATTATATAAAAACAAGACTCATCCGAGGTCCTATATTCAATAATGACCACACCGGGGTCCATTTATAAGTAGACATTGGCCACATCNGTATATAGCCCACAAAATAGCCTAAAAATAGTCCGCAAAAACAGTCACAAATTCAGTCCCTTAATAGTCCCTAATTAGTGCACAAAATAACCCTTAATTAGTGCACAAAATAGCCCTTAATTAGTGCACAAAACAGCCCTTAATTAGTGCACAAAACAGCCCCAATTTCAGCACCAAAATAGTCCATTTGGACAGCCCACATATAAACCAATTTCAGCCACTAAANTCACAATTCCTTTACACATTACATGCCAAAATTTAATTACAAGTCTAATTTTACAAAAGAAATGGATTGAAAGCCACAAGTCGGCTTTTCTTCCTCCTTCAGTGCCCGAGTAAGTGCCATCCCTCGGTGTATGACCTGTACCTGAAATGTTTCCAGTATAGGGTGAGCCAACGCCCAATAGAGAAAAACTCCTACTAGGGCTACTCCCCACCTTAAATGCATATGCAATGTGTATAAGAAACATTTAACATTTAACAACCATTCATACAAGAATATGTATTCAATGTTGAAATGCAACCATTTCATGCCATGAAATAAGATGATACTCACTCATGCACTTAAACCCAAGTCCTCACTGACTTCCACAACACAATGCAATGCCAATGTGTAATGACCCGTCTTCGACGGAAATACATCCAATGATCGCTTTGAATAAAAAATCATGTGTTTTATAAATCAGATCATTATTGGATGGTACTCATTAAATGAGTATTTTCTTATAAATCAAAATCTTGTGTCTTGTTGGGCAACGAATTTTGAATTTTATACCGCCGGTTCCGTATACCATACTACACTTTTCCGAAATTTCACCACAAGGGAGTGTATAACCAAGTCGCCGGGTCTTGCACCCGAGGGAGAGTCTAGCCCTACTTGCTATACCCGACACAAGTTTTCTTCCATGCAACCATGCGACTCAAAGGGGATCTTCGATCCACTTTTTCCCGAACCCACATACCAACCACCAAACAAGGTGTTTGATCAACCATGCATCTCACACACCCACACTCATGACTTATGCCCATGAATGTGATGCCTCTATGCACAATGATACAATGTTCAATATGCTATGAATGACATATGAACAATCTCAACATATCATGATAAGTTATGTTCTAAGCATATAGATACCATATTTGTCACAAATTCAATATATCATAACATGCATATACCAACAATTGCATTTCCAATCATAAATCATGTCATAAGTCCATAATTTCACTTTCATAATCATAGGCAAGTGATATCACAACTTTTAGGCTAATAACACACCTAATCATTAAGGCATAATATAACACATAACGGCCCATGTAATAGCCCACGTAACGGCTCTTATCTAAACCACAAAACAGCCCATACAAACCACCATATAACAGCCCGTATATAGCCCACAAAATAGCCTAAAAACAGTCCGCAAAAATAGTCCAAAAACAGTCACAATTTCAGTCCATAACATGGCCTAAAAATAGTCCATAATTCAGCCCTTTAACAGCCCCTTAAACAGCCCAAATTCAGCCCCTTAACAGTCCCTAATTAGTGCACAAAACAGCCCCTAATTAGTGCACAAAACAGCCTTTAATTAGTGCACAAAACAGCCCTTAATTAGTGCACAAAAAAACCCTTAATTAGTGCACAAAACAGCCCCAATTTCAGCACCAAAACAGTCCATTTGGACAGCCCACATATAAACCAATTTCAGCCACTAAAAGCCCACTTAAGGTAAGAATAAAACCAAGGTAGGAGGGAACCCTACCTCAATAGAAGTGTAAGAACTTCTATAACACCAAATCAACCTCAAAGCTTTGATTTTCCCCAAAGTTTCCTCTTGGATCTTCGGTGAAATCCACTCTTTTTGGTACGTACGCGTAGCCCTCGTCGAGGAGATGAACTTTGGCTCTTGGTCCGAGTTGATCCGAGTGACGGAACTCCGAGAATCGGCGAAGGAGGATTTGTTTTCTCCCTTTTTCTCTCCCTCTTGCTCTCACACAATGGAACCAGCTGAAATGCAGAGATCCTTTAGCAAAATATCTGATTTAGCCCCAATTTATACTTTCCAATACTTGGCCCGAGTCGCGCCACGTGTCCCTCACTGATTCGGGTCCGTTTTTGCCCCGAAACGATTTATTTTGTACCGGTTTAAGCTCAAAATATTTTATATGAACTTTATTTAAAATATTTTTCAACTTTCAAAATTTTTATTAAAATTTCGTTTTTGGGGGTCATCGGACGCCCCTCGCCTCGAAAAACGTAAAAAACTCGATTATCTCAAAATTCGACGAAAATTGACAGGGCAGCTAGGTTTCGCGATGCGAATCCAACGGTGAGGTCCATTGTCCCATCTGAGCTCTATAAAAATACGTATTTTAAATACGCATTAGGATGACAAATTACTATTTTGCCCTTTTTCAGAAAAAATTCAAATTTTTCCCGAGTTTCACAATTAGTCCCAATGCGTACTATCACATGCTGGCGTGTATGTATTGACTATCGGAAGCTAAATTCACTCACCAAAAAATATCACTTTCCATTGTCTTTTCTTGACCAAGTCTTAGAAAGAATAGCTGGTTATGCATGTTACTGCTTTCTATATGGATATTCTGGTTATAATCAAATTGAAATTGTAATAGATGATAAAAAAAAACTACATTTACATGTCCCTTTGGCACTTTTGCATACAAAAGAATGCCTTTTGGACTATGTAATGTGCTAGCTACCTTTCAACGCTATATGTTAAGTATATTTATTGATATGGTAGAATGATATTTAGAAGTCTTTATGGATGATTTTTCAGTATATGGGGATTCATTTCATATATGTCTAGAAAATCTGGAAAAAGTGTTCATTTGATGCAAAGAAACAAACTTTGTTTTAAATTGGAAAAAATGTCATTTCATGGTTATACAAGGTATTGTTTTTGGTCATATAGTGTCTAAAAAAGGAATTGAAGTGGATAAATCAAAGATTGATCTTATAGCTAATCGGTCTTCACCAAGAACAGTAAAAGATATTCGCTCATTTGTAGGTCATACAAGATTTTACAGAAGATTTATAAAAAATTTTAGTTTCATAGCCAAGCATATATGTAATCTATTATGTCAGGATATAATCGTTGAATGGAATGAAACATGTCAAGTAGGTTTTGATAAATTAAAAAACATGCTTATTTCTGCACCTATCATGCAACCTCCTGACTGATCATTACCTTTTGAAATAATGTGTGATGCAAGTGATTATGTGGTAGGAGTTGCATTAGGGCAAAGAAAAGAGAAAAAACCTTATGTCATATACTATGCAAGTAAAACTCTAAATGATACACAAATGAACTATTCAACCACAGAGAAAGAACTAGTTGCTGTTATNTTATAGTTTTTGTACTTAGTATTTTGCTTGAACACAAGCAAAGATTTAAGTTTGGGAGTATTTGATGAGTGGATTTTATACCTACGAATTGAGTATTTTCAGCTTGATGAAATTGTAATTTTTCTAATATTTTAGGTTCCTTTTTATTTGTTTTGNTATTTGTATTAGATAAATTTCGTTCATATCTGGTTGGATCATCAATTGTTGTATTTACCAATTATGCAGCTTTAAAATACTTACTTATTAAAAAGGATGCTAAACAACGNGGAGCCTAGGTGTTGGATTTTTGAAGGCTAATCAACAAGGGAAGCTCTAGGCTTAAAAGAGGATCAGCGCAGCTGTGCTAGGACCAGCACTCCTACGCTTGAAGGGCATAAAGTCAGCGCCCCTACGCTGGTTTTAAGCGCCTAGGCGCTTGTGTTGGCTCTAGACGTGAATTTTAACTTGTTTTGGGGTTGAAATTGAACCCTAAGGCAACATATATGCTAGGGTTTGAGTAGGAAAGGGGATATACTGATTTTGGGGGCTGCTAACATAGAAAAAAAAAGGATTGATAGAAATATTGAAGGCAAGAATCGAAGGAAGTGACACGAAGAAAATTGGAATCGAAGGCTGGAGAGAAAGTAAAGGTTGCAACTAAGATTTCATTCTTTTATCTTACTTTTACTTCTTGATTTTCTGAGATGTTGTTTAATTTGAGAATGATGTTTTTCAATTACATTATGAACTAAGTTTATATTAAGATTGCAACAGAACCCGATGTTTAATTAAATTAATCTACTTTCGTTTCTAGTTCTGTTGATCATACACGAGTTGTTTATCATATTTTGTGCTTAATATATGATTGTGTGGCCAACAATTAATTTGATAACCTACATGAAATTGGAAGATAAATTCTAGGTTTAGATCTGAATATGATGACATGCGTCTGGTTAATTCTTCTTAGGATTGAATTGCTGGTTTTGTGTATAGGATATGAATATACCTATATGCTATGTGTAACTTTTATGAGAGTTTGAACTTAATGAATCTATTCTAAATTATTTTACATAGGAATATAGTAATTTAATTCGGGGACATATTTTTATCTAACTATTGGAAGAGGTTTTATAAATAATTTTGACTTCTCAGTTAACAACTTATTTTGACCAATTAATTGGAAAGAGAATGGAAAGATTTATACGAAGCATTGGGAAAAATTGTAATCTTAAATTCTTTTATCCGGTAAATTAAATCCTTGATTATTAAGTTTAGATTTAGTTTTAAATTAGTGAATTCTTAGTCAATTCCAATTGTTTAAATAAAATTGAATTGATATAAAGTTAGTACTTCGAAGTTATTAGTGATAATTTTCCGTTGGAACGATACTCTACTTATCACTTTATTACTTGTTGTTCGTGTATACTTGCACGTAAATTGTCAATATCAAATTCAGACAATAGCTACGCTCTTAATTAACTCATTCAATCATTATCCTCTAATTAACTTGCTGTTGAAATAGGGGTTAATTGAGTAATCAATACTACTTAAATAGGGCACTATAACACATCTTCACACTTTCGGATCCTCGAAGTAAAGAATGGTTNAAATAGGGGTTAATTGAGTAATCAATACTACTTAAATAGAGCACTATAACACATCTTCACACTTTCGGATGCTCGAAGTAAAGAATGGCTTTATTTACTATTAAGAATCTTATATTTTGTTTAGAATATATCTACATCATCACAATCCATCCTTACAAGATTTTCTTTATTCTCGGACTTAACCAGATTATTTGTGACGCCCAGAATCCGGGGGTCCTTTCTCAACCCGTTGATCACCCATTAACCCGCGAAAGTACCCTTGCATGGCGCATAATCCGACACCATGTCATTATACGACCATTCCAAGGTCCAATATCCATCAATTTGCCATCAATATTACTCCATTTAAATCTTTTGAACAAAAGGGCTTGAGGCCTAAAGGCTTGACAAAATTATTTTAAATTTTAAATATTTTTGGAGGATATACCGGTAGCTCATGTACTAGCTACCGATAGCTGCCCACTGCTAGCGAGCTACCTGTATCTCATGACTTGCTATTGGTACCTGAGCATACTAGAATTGTGATACCGGTAGCTAATCAACTTGCTACAGAGCCCATTTTTCTCCCAATTCAATAATTTTTCAATTTCAACTCACCTAATCTCATACAACATTTACGTAAAATATAGTCCATACGAGTTTATTATATAATCCTTTATACAACATTACAAGTCCAAAACTAATTACACGATTGTTTGACAAAAATGTAATTTAAAATCATAACTCGGCTTTCTTCATCAACAAGGGTCCAAGTGAGAGCCGTCCACCGGCGCTTGTCCCGTACCTGAAATATTGCTCTCGTAAAGGGTGAGCCACGCTCAATAAGGTATCTCCTAAAGAGACTACTCCCTAATCCAGATGCATATGAAATGTTCATATGCAATACAACAATCAACAAAACACCCATTCAAGAATATACCATTCAATTATGAATGCCACAATGCTATGGCATATTATGAGGTGAGACTCACAAATGCAACGCAACTCGAGCCCTCCACTGGCTCCCATAACACCAATGATTATTTATAAATCTTGAGTCTCTCTTGGGGTGGGTATTTATGGACTTCCACTAATGGGCACCCAACCGACACGGCATCTATGGACTTCTACTAATGGCTCTGTGTATGCCGACACACTTTATTGACTCAATACCAATGGAGTGCATATTCAATTCACCAAGTCTTGCACGCGAGGGATAATCTAACTCTTCTTGCTAACCTTGATCAAATTTTCAATGCAACCTGTGCAAATTAGTCAAACCTTGACTCAACTTTCCTGAGCCCACATAACAACCCACCAAGGATGGCTTTTGATCAAAACCTTGCAGACACCCATACCCATGTCACATGCCCATAAATGTGATACTTCCTGTGCATCTGCAAGTGTAATGTACAATTGCAATTTCCATGTCATGTTCAATATGTCATGAGCATATTATGAACAACATTCCCAATTGTCAATTATATCATAAGTATATAATTACAATTTACAACATTATCAAAATATGTTATATCAATTTCATTCAAATAACATGCTCATTCCATTCAAGTCATTTTATCGAACACCAAAAAGGCACAAAATCATGTAACACATAATCATGCCCAATTGATCACATTATCCATGAAATTCCCATATCAAGCAATTTCAACAATACCCAATTCATGCAAAATTTATTTATCCATTTCTATACCAATTTTTACATTTCAACCACAATAGGTATGTGCAATACATTAGATTTTATCTCTAACACCAAACCCATTTCATACGAAACCCTAGGTTGGAAATAAACCTAACTAGGAGAAAAATCCTACCTCTTGAAGTGTAATACGAGTGGTAGAAACTGCAAAAATCTCAATTCAAGCTTCAAATCTTAATTTTCAAAAATTCTGTCTTTTAGATTTTGGCAAAATCTGTTATTTTTAGTACGTAGACGTAGCTCTCATCGAGTAGAACAACTTTTGTTCTTGGCTCGAGGCGATTCGACAAAAGGTTGGCCATAGATCATAAGGAGAAGATGGAAGAAACTCTTGCTTTCTCTCTCATCTTCTTCTTCTCTCTCTATCTGAAAATCAGCAGCCAAATGGGGGAAAAATATGATTTCCCCCCCTTTTTATACCCCTAGGATACTTGGCCCACAATGCACCACACGTTTTGTCTTTTCTTGATTTGGTTTTATTTTGAATAAATTAAATCTCATTCTGTGTTATGTTCAAAAAATTTTATTTGAAATAAATTTAAATTATTTTTCATATTTCACAATTAATTCTCGATCGCATTTATTTTGGTCACACGATAGTTGATCGGCATCGTAAACCATAAAAAATTTGACTATTTCAGAATTCAATTTAAATTGATTGGGTAACTAGATTTCGTGAGACAAATCCAACTGTGAAATCTGTTTCATCGTTTGAGTTCTAAAAAAAAATTCGGTATGTAGCAGATAATCACCATTTTGCCATTTTTCATAAAAATTCCTGGGTTTTACATTATTACTATAACTTGACCACCTACACTTGAGTGTATACATTTCGAATCAAGTCAAATTTTTGGTGCCATTGCCAAGGAAACAATAGTGTTTTGAAGTAAAAGTGAAGAGACTTTCATTCTTTTGTATCTACTGTTGTTTTAAACATTTTTCTGTTTAGAGTTTTTTATGTCTGGTGAAACCCCTCGCTTACAAAATTTGCCAGAAGAATTTCTTAGGTTTGTGAATCAATCCAAATTTTCAACACCTCAATCAATCACAGACTCTTTTGATAATATTATGGTTAATAATCAAAGAGATGAGGAGGTAGTACCTAATGTTCGAACTCTAAGTGAGTATGTACATCTCACCTGAAATAGTGTCCCCTCTTGTTTTGTTTTTCCTATAAATGCATCTAACTTCAATGTGAAGCCTTGGACAGTGCAGTTACTACCTCAATTTCATGGATTCAAAAATGAAAATCCATACTTACATGTGAAAGAATTCGAGGAGGTATGTGGGACGATCCAAGATAATTCTNTAACTTCAATGTGAAGCCCTGGACTGTGCAGTTACTACCTCGATTTCATGGATTCAAAAATGAAAATCCATACTTACATGTGAAAGAATTTGAGGAGGTATGGGGGACGTTCCAAGATAATTCTGAACTGGCCAAGTTGAAACTTTTTTATTTCTCTTTAAAGGATAAAGCTAAACAATGGTTAAATTCATTAAAATCCCACTCTATATCAAATTGGCAAGCTTTATAAACTGAATTTTTCAAGAAGTTTTTTTCTTTATACCGCACGAATGCACTTAAAAGGCAAATCATGAAATTTTCTCTTAAAGAGGGAGAAACATTCTACCAATGTTGGGAGAGATTTAAGGAACTTCTCCAAACTTGCGCACACCATGCATTTGAGAGTTGAACTTTAGTAGGATTTTTCTATGATTCTTTCCCTTATCAATTACGTCAATTTTTTGAGATGATGGCTCAAGGGGAATTCATGAGAAAAAGTCCGGAGGAGACTTTTGAGTTTTTTGATACCATATCCAAGAGTTCCCAAATGTGGTACTCGACCTCTCCTACCACTATAAAAGCTAGAACTTCCACTTCCCAAGGAGGAAGTACTCTTTGAAAGAAGATGTCGACCTTAGGGCCAAGATGTCCACCTAATCACGAAAGCTCGAAGCTCTAGAGATAAGGAAGGTAAATCAAAGTGCTATTGTACCTCCCACAAAACAAGTGTGTGGGATAGTGTCCCACCATACCTACATTCAAGGAGGTTTTGTTGGTGCAATCCAATGCAATATCCAAATTTAATAAACTTTATTCCAACCCTTATTCTAAGTCTTACAACCCACAGTGGTAGAACCACCCAAATTTCAGTTGGAGAAACAAACAACAACCTCCTCTTAAATCCAAAACTAGTGACTCACCAGCTAACACCTCAAAGACCTCTTGCTTATCAACCATATCAACCACCACACAAAAGGAATCTTGAGGACACTCTGAACCAGTTCATGCAAGGNACAACAACCTCCTGTTAAATCCAAAACTAGTGACTCACCAGCTAACACCTCAAAGACCTCTTGCTTATCAACCATATCAACCACCACACAAAAGGAATCTTGAGGACACTCTGAACCAGTCCATGCAAGGCCAAATGAACTACAACAATCAATCCACTCAGGCCTTCAATGAATTCAAAGCCCAAACCACCTAATCTTTTGAGGATATTAAAAATCATATCCAAAAGTTGACCCAGTCGATGACCACACACAAAAAAAAAACAAGTTTCTTGCCTAACTAAATAGCCAAAGTGTTAGTACTAGGTAGGTAATCCTTCTACCCATGGAACCACCACAAGAGCATATCCAAGCCATGACCACTCTTAGAAGTGGTAGAGTCATTGACAAGGCTACACAACCAACACACACCAAGTCTACACCAATGGTTTAACTTGCACAAGTTTCCCCAAATGAGATTGAGTTTAGGGAAGTTAAGGGGTGAACATCTCCTATTCCTGTTCCATTTCCCCAAAGAATCAAGAAACCTCAAAAGTTGAACAACATGCTGATATTTACAAGCTATTTAAGCAAGTAAAAATTAATATTTCACTTCTTGATACCATTAAGTAGGTCCCTTCTTATGCCAAGTTTATAAAGGACTTGTGCACGGTTAAAAGATGTCAAAATGTTCAAAAGATTGCCTTCTTAACTAAACAAGCCAGTGCCAAAATCCAGCCCCTTCAAAATACAAGTACCTAGGGTATCCCACAGTTTCATGTGTAATTAGGAACTTGAAGATTGAGCAAGCCTTGCTTGATCTTGAAGTGAGGATGAAATTAATCCCTTTTTTATTCTACCAACAATTAGGTGTAGGAGACTTNTTGAGCAAGCCTTGCTTGATCTTGAAGTGAGGATGAAATTAATCCCTTTTTTAGTCTACCAACAATTAGGTGTAGGAGAGCTCAAGCATATGTGCATTACACTTCAATTGGCATACCGATCTACTAGAGTTTCGAGGGGGATATTTGAGGATGTCCTTGTCCAAGTGGACAAATTCATTTTTTTTTAGACTTCATTGTCTTGGACACTTAACTAGTTGCACACTCAGGGAGTCAAATTTCTGTCATTCTTGGTTGATCTTTCATTGCTACTTCTAATGTTTTGATCAATTGCATGAATGGGATCATGAAATTATCTTTTGAGAATATGAGTATTGAGCATAATATTTTCAATATTGCTAAGCAACCGAGTCAGGAGGAGGAAGTGAGAGGAGTCAATTTCATTGAAATTTTGACATAGGAGCATTTGAATAAGGCATTTCTTGATGATTTACTGTAATCTTGTTTGGTGGAGGTCCATTACATTTGCGTTGGAATCTGTGCTTGAGAATGATTGCTTGAAACTAGTCAAGGAGCTAGAAGTTTACCAGTTCATGTTGTCGGCCCATGGATGCCCAAGTTTGAAGAGTTGGCCCCTAGTGATAATAAGCCACTCTCATCTACTGTCAAACCACCAAAACCTGAATTGAAATCCCTTCCATCTGATTTAAAGTATGCATTTCTTGGGGAGGATAAATCTTATCCAGTGGTCATTTCGTCTAAACTTGCAAGTTCATAGGAGTTTAAGTTCTTAGAAATCCTTAGACGCCATATGAGTGCCGTTGGATGGATCATTGTTGATTTGAAAGGTATTAGTCTGTTAACCTATAATCATGCCATATACCTTGAGGAGGATGTAAAACCTTCTCGTCAAATGCAATAACGGTTGAACCCACACATGAAACAAGTTGTACGGGTTAAGGTGCTTAAATTGTTGGATACGGGAATCATCTTTCCCATCTTTGATAGTAAATGGGTCACCTAACCCAAGTTGTGTTTAAGAAGTTTGGGGGTCATTGTGGTTCAAAATAATGCTAATGAGTTGGTGCCTACCCGAGTTGTCACAGGACGACGTATATGCATAGACTACTGAAAACCCAATTATGTAATAGGGAAAGACCACTTCCCTCTTCCATTTTTTGATCAAGTGTTAAAGAGGATTATAGTCATGCATTTTATTATTTCCTAGATGGATACACAGGATACAACTAGATAGAGATAACACTTGATTACTAGGAGAAAATGACATACACATGCCCATTTGGTGCATTTGCATATAAAAAAATGCCATTTGGTTTATGTTGACTTGATCCAAAATGTGTACACCAAAGTGCAGGCAGTCAAGCTGTAGTAATAATCCGGTTATGTCTAGAGTCGAATCCACACGAAACTATTGTTGGTGTTTTGAAGTAATCAACGACAGAGACCATGTGATTGTAACCTTTGAGATTTATAGTGATGATATTTAGATATTTTCCTGGGCCAAATATATCATTCTTTCCAAGAAGTTTTTCTAGACAAAATATAAGATAAATTCAAATATAAATAGTCACCCTTTAGCTCGAGGATCTGAACATGTAGTTAATCATCCGGTTTATTATACTTGTGGTAGGTAACTCAATTAACTCCCGTGTCAACAGCAAGTTAATCGGAAGATAAATGTGGGTTATAAGAATTAAGCGCATGGTTCTGATACCTTTCTAGAAGTTTACAAGAATTGTCTTTGCCGAGACTCAACCTGTCTACAAACAAGCAAGTGTTTCTACAAGGCATCCAATCATGGCGTTAATATTCCATCCTTTAAATGAAGTTCAATAATGGTGAAGATTGAAGGGTAGTCATGAAGATCTAGTCTGGATACTTGCCTTGAACCAATGAATTTTTCTATACAAGAGTCATCTATGTTATAGAAAGTACTCATTGTTATACAAAGAACCTTAGCTTTACTAACTATAGTCAATCATTCAATAAGCAAGTAAAATATAAAGCATTTAAGCATAAATGAAATGCACAAATATAAATTTCAGATAATTTATACATGTCCATCACCTCTTACTAAAGAGTGAACGAGAAACTACTCACTCTTTATGACTTTGGTAAAGGTAGAAAAGTGAGTGATACTCATCCCTCCAAACAGAGGAGTTATAAAGTGAACCACACAAAACAAGGAGCTGATCTTTAACGAAGAATGAGTGAATCACGTTCCACCCTTCACGGCTTTGGTAAAACTCTAAAAAAGTGGAAGAGTTTCACTCCTCTAAGGGAAGAAGGAAGCTCAAGCAATGGAAGTAAAAGAAGCTAATCACTTTTGGAGGGTTTCCACTGCNTGCATATAAAAAAATGCCATTTGGTTTATGTTGACTTGATCCAAAATGTGTACACCAAAGTGCAGGCAGTCAAGCTGTAGTAATAATCCGGTTATGTCTAGAGTCGAATCCACACGAAACTATTGTTGGTGTTTTGNCAACCAAAATATGATCTATCTCCCTTGATACAAGTAAATATAAGCCTAAGTCTAAGATTAATTCTACAACTACAAGTGGGAGTCTAAGCCTCCATCAAGCTCTCTACAAGACTCAAAAAGAATCCTAAAAGAACTCCTTAAAGAACTCTCCCAATGGGAGTATTTATAGGCAAAGAGGAGGGGACAAGGTAGTAAGGAGGAATAGTATAAGGCCTTCAAAGTCCAATGTCCGGAAGAAAATTAACTACTCTACAGCCTGTTTGAAGACAACGTTCGAACGTTGCTCTTGACTTTGCTTGATGGGCGTTCGAATGTTAGATGGGGTCTGACCTTCCCACTCAAGTAGCCTGTGGTCTTCTGTGAAATCCATTTCCACACTCCATGCATAACTTGACGCTTTGCACTCAGCATCTTGATCCTCAAATAATTCAAGGGGACGGTCAAATGTGAATTGGCATTCAAACATGGTACACAAGTACCTAAGTGTTTTTCTTCTTGGCTGCAACACGCCATGTCTTAGCATCCTGTAGTCTAATCTTCAATAATTTAAGAGAACGTTTGAACGTTCTTGCCTTGGTCCAAGCTTTTCCAATTTTGCTCTAGAATATGCTGGTGTTGCACGAAAGTGTGATATTCATTGCCTTGGNTCCAAGCTTTTCCAATTTTTCTCTAGAATATGCTGGTGTTGCACGAAAGTGTGATAATCATTGCCTTGTACAATTTATGTCCTGAAATGCCAGCATTTAAACTCCTTCAAAGTATAATTAGTCATAACAAGGCATAGTGATACGTTGATTATAACTACTAATCATATGTAATTTCAACGATGCATGTTGAGTTAGTTTAGTGACATGGTTGAGAGGTTTTTAGAAGTTTTCATGCATGATTTTCTTATTTATGCAGATTCTTTTGATTTGTACATGAAGAATATGGAGAAAGTATTAATAAGATGTGAGGAGACCAATCTTGTGCTTAATTGGTAGAAGTGCCATTTTATGTTGATACAAGGCATAGTGTTAGATCACATTGTTTCAACTGAGGGAATATGAGCTAAGAGGTTTAGAAGTCAAGCCAAGGCCATTGTGAGCATAATTGAAGAAAATACCTTTTCTACTAGTAGGTCTTCTACCAATTCAACTGAAGGTAGAAATTGGTTATACTAGTAGGAGTTCATTCTTATTGGTAGAAGTAAAAAATAAAGTTTTTCTAGTGGTAGGTGAGTTTTGTTCTATCGG
>CAUOFW020005236.1:236974-253503 GCA_963454935.2 Ilex paraguariensis
TCTTCTACCAATTCAACTGAAGGTAGAAATTGGTTATACTAGTAGGAGTTCATTCTTATTGGTAGAAGTAAAAAATAAAGTTTTTCTAGTGGTAGGTGAGTTTTGTTCTATCAGAAAGTCTGAAATAAAAGTTGTTCTACCAGTAGAAGAGAAGGCCAATCAGTTCGTGCAAAATAGTGAATAGTTCTACCTGTAGGTCATTTTCTGCTTCTTACTGGTAGGTTCCTGTAATTATGATGCGAGGATAGATTTGAAAAGGTAATCTGTTGGGTTATTTTAAAGGTCGTGATTCATGGATTAAAGGGAGAAAAATCAGCACATTACCTCCAGTAAATACCTAAGTCTAGCAAGGAGAGAAGGATCGCTAAATTCATCATTGAAAGACTATTTTTCATAGTTTCTTTCTTCTCTTTTCTCCTAGGTTAAGAATTAGAATTCTTGCTTTCAAGAGTTCTTCTCCATTGTTCTACTACAAGCTTTATTTAACTTCAAGTCTTTACTTCTTGCAATGCAATTACATTCAGTTTATTCTTGTGAACAATTTACATTATTACNCCTAGGTTAAGAATTAGAATTCTTGCTTTCAAGAGTTCTTCTCCATTGTTCTACTACAAGCTTTATTTAACTTCAAGTCTTTACTTCTTGCAATGCAATTACATTCAGTTTATTCTTGTGAACGATTTACATTATTACTATTCAACTCAAGGTATTTAATTTTCTTGCAATTTCAATTCAAGATTTCTTTGCTTTTAATTTTAATCATTTTTTATTTAATTATTTTCATTTTCAATTCGATAATGAGTGAGTATTCATACTCTGGTTTGATCGGATAAGGGTGTCTCATCAATGAATTGGGGATTTTGACTCAATTAGAATTTTTTCAATGATTAAGTATTTTGGGTTATTTGAATGATTAAACACTATTGATATGTATATCTTCTTACTTATCCATTGACATTTAGGTTTAGCACGGGTAATTCTTGGAATCACTGTAATCAAGTGGATTTAATTTTTTCAAAATCAAATCAAGATTTTCGCATCAATTTTATAGGACCATTACCCCCTTACTTTGGCTATCTATATATTTTAGTGGTTGTTGATTATGTGTCCAAATGGGTTGAAGCAATTCCATGCCAAAATAATGATCACTGAAATTTGATCAAGTTTTTAAAAGAAAATATTTTGTCCTCCATTATAAGTGTTGGGGGTGCTCATTTTTGCAATCGTCCTTTTTAGAATTTGATGAAAAAGTACTAGATTTCTCATAAAATTGCAACCCCTTATCATTTACAGACTAGTGGACAGGTTGAATTAGCTAATTGAGAGATCAAACTGATTTTAAAAAAAATGGTAAACCCAGACCGCAAAGATTGGTCATTAAGACTATTGATGCATTTTGGGCATATCACATTGCTTTTAAAACAATTTTAGGCATGTCTCCTTATCGATTAGTCTATGGCAAGCCTTGTCACGTACTTGTAGAATTGGAACACAGAGCATAATGTGCCATTAAAATAATAAACTTTGACATAGACAAAGCTAGAGTCTCAAGAAAACTTCATATTAATGAGTTGGAAGAGTTCAGAAATGAGGCATATGACAATGCTAAAATTGCAAAGGAATGGATGAAGGTTTTTGATGACAAAAACATATTGAAAAAATCCTTTACCCCTTCACAGAAAGTCCTCTTATTCAATTTAAGGCTCCGTCTGTTTACTAGTAAGTTGAGATCAAGGTAGACTGGGCCTTACATTGTCAAACAAGTGCTTGGACATGGAGCAGCGGAAGTGGAAAATCCATCAAATGGTAATATTTTTACTCTCAATAGTCAGCATTTGAAACCATTTTTAGAAGACTTTGTTAAAGATGTGGAAATCATTTTTTTAATGGATCGAGAATATTCTGTCGAGATTCGTCAGGAAAAATCCAACCCAACCCCACCTGAAATGACACCTTTATAAGGCCTCCAACCCTTTCTCTTTTCCCAATCCGCCACTATCCTTCTTCTTCTTTTTCTATATTCTCCGCAAAACGATCCACTGTTTGCAACTCCATGGCCATACACTCCACATACACAATCTTTTGCTTCTTGTTTTGCATTTTAATTTTGTATTTGCTCATGGGTGTCCTACTTCTATTTACACTCACACACAAGGATTTCCATCCTAGCTGAAACCCTGATCTTCATAAAGATGATTAATTTGTGTATTTTTTTGTAGGCATCGGTGGATGAATAGATCCCTACTTTCAATCCTAACTCCACTTTTCATATTCTGGTAAATTCGAAACATTGGGGACAATGTTGAGTTTAGGTTGGGGGTGAGAACTACAGTTCATATTTTGTGCCTTTAAAATTTTTTTTTCATTGTATTGTGTATTCTGTCTTGTATTTTGCATTTTTACAGTCATTATGGTGATGATCATGTCTTTAAAGTAGCTTCAATCGTCTTTGTGACTAACAGACAGTAAAGAACCAGATAGAGTGTGTTAAGCTTGAAAAACATAGATAGTAAGCTTTTTTGGTTCAGTTTAGGCATTTTATGCACTTTTCCACCTGATGTGCATTCTGTGATAATGAGAAAAGAAAGATTGGTAAGACAAACTAAAATTCAAGAACAACAAGCGAAACCACTGTGTGGTAGAAGCACTTTTGCTAAACGTTGTCGTGCCAAAAGACTTGGCGCCTGTAAACAATGTGGCAAGATCTTTCACATGAAAGAATATAATCAATGTTCTGAACCATTCTTTGGTCGTGCACTTGATCGATTAGACTGGATAGTGAATGGGCAGAGTATGGATTATATTGAGACGCCATGCTGTTATGGTACTTTACTTAGCCATTTTGTGCAATAGGAAATTAGAAGAGTCACTGATTGTTCAAATGGCATGGAGATAGGGGAAGACTCGGATTAGACTACTTTTTGACAATTGTGGAAAACTGTGTTTTTGGGATGAAAGCCAAAGGTTCGAACTTTTTGTAAGAAGTGTAAATATCTTTTTGTTAGATGTACAAAATCCTTTTTGGTGAAATAAAACGTGGGCCGAGTAAGGAATGTCCTAGAATACCAACCTTAAGCGTGGGTAGGGACTTATCCTGAGATGCCATTATTTTTTTTTCAAATTCAAATTGTGTATGTAGCGTTATTTTAATGTGTATATAAATGTGCATAAAAAGTGTGATTTTTGATTTGGCATTCAAAGGCATTTAGCGTTCGAACGTTCTGTGCTTACAGTACTTTGGCCTCTGCAGGACATCTAAAGTACTAGGAGCACTAAACGTTCAAATGTCTGGGTAACGTTTGAACTAGAACCCAACGTTCAAACGCCAAACCCTCGTTCAAATGATAGGAGCTCACAGTATTTTGGCCTCTATAGGACATCAAAAGTACTGGGAGCTCCAAAAGTTCGAATGCTTGGGTAACGTTCGAACGTTCTGTTAAAAATCCTTCTATACACATTCAAACGTTGTTAGCCTAACTATAAATATCTGGTTCATCTTCTTTATTTCAAAATCACCCAAAACCTTCAAAAATGCCTAAAACCCTTGGTGACTCTTCACTTCCCAGCCCTCAAAACCTCATCCATTTCCAATTTCTACCCAAAATCAGGCATCCCAACACACATTCCCACCTCATTTCTCACAAGAAATCCAAACTTTTCAAGCCCTAAAACCCCCAAAATCGAAAGTCATGCCTCCAAGGATGAAAATGCCCACTAGGCGCAAGGTGGCCAACCATGAGCCAAATTTTGTGGAGGAAGTGATCAAGGAACGAGAAGGAAGTCCACCCATAGTTCAAAGGTACGATATGACCCAATTTCCTAATTCTCTCAAGGCGAATAGGTATGACAATTTTTATCAAAACCAAGCAATTGTTTGTGAACATTCAATTGAATTGATTGATTTTGTGGAGTTTGGACTTTATGCCATTATGGAGGCGAGGGGTTAGACTATGTATATGAGGAATGGAGGGGAGGTGGTGAAGGAGTTGGTGCAGGAGTTTTACTCCAATGTCGAAATTATAAATGGGGGCGCTTAAAAGACATATGTGTGGGGAGCTCACATCAATGTCGATGTTGATTACATTGTGGAGATGTGGGCCTTACCACAGAAACAAAGGCAAAACTATCCCCCTAGGAAGAATGTTGAGATGGATGCTGTAGGCGTTGAATTGACGGGCTTGGTGACTTTTACTTGGGGAGGACGAAGATTTTTTAGGCAAGGTGAATTGACGGACAAGTACAAGATGTTGAATTTGATTGTTGTCTCGAACCATGCCCCCATCGGACATAAGAATTAGATCCTTCCAAAGATGGACCGATTGCTATATGTAATAGGTGGGGGCCACAACATAGATCTCCCATTCTTGATCTTGATAGATATGATGAAGGGGTGTGATATGAAGAGGAATTCACTCCATTTCAGTACACTTGTGATGGAGATGTGCCTGGATTGGGGAGTCCAAGTCAAGCCGCAAATGGGAGTGCAAAAGTCGATAGGACCATTAAATAAGGCATCTTTCTGAAGGAGCCAATTCACAGTGGTAGCCCAGTGGCGAGATAGGACGAGCCACCAACCAGAGGCATCGATGAGATGTAGGATGTTTTGGATGAGCAGGAGGAGAGATAGCTCGAGGCAGAGGCAGAGGCACAGGATGAGGTAGGTACCAGCACCAACACCAACAGCCAACGGTCATTATGGGATATCATGATTAGCATTGAGGCCAAGCATTATGAGATTCTCCAACAATGTGATGATTTACTACATGTCTAGATCCTCGAGCTAAAGGGTGACTTTTACGTTTGAGATTATATTATATTTTGTCTAGAAAATCATCTTGGAAAGAATTTTATATTATGTCTAGGAAAATCCATAAACATCATAACTTTAAATCTCAAGGGTTCCAGTCACTTTGGTCTCTGTCACTACTTATTTCGAAACACCAACATTATTTCCCTGTGGATTAGACTTCAGACTAAACCGGATTATTGCTACAGCTTGACCGCCTGGATTTGGGTGTACACATTTTGGATCAAGTCAAATCCTTATCGGCCTTGTCAGGGAACCAAAAAGGTGTTTTAAGGTAAAAGGTGAAAAGACCTTCACTTGTGTGTATATATATATATATATTTACTATGTATAATTCTTATTTTTTGTCTGAGGACGATCCTCACTTTCAAAATTTACCAGAAGAATCTTTTGGGTCTGTGAATCAGTTTGAACCATCTTCACCTCGATCAATAGCATAATCTTTTGATAATAGCATGGAAAATAATAAGAGACAAGGGGAAGTTCCTGAGAGAGAGGGAGAAGTTCCTAACATTCGAACTTTGCGAGATTACTTGCATCCCACATGAAATAGTGTCCCCTTTTGTTTTGTGTTTCTTGCAAATGCGCCTCTCTTTACTGTAAAGGCGGGGACAGTGCAACTACTACCTCAATTTCATGGACTCGAAGCAGAAAACCCATATCTACATATAAAAATTTTAAGAAGGTATGTGGAACATTTCAAGACAATTCTGAATTGGCCAAGTTGAAACTTTTTCCTTTTTCTTTAAAGGACAAAGCTAAACATTGGCTAAACTCTTTGAAAGCCTATTCAATACCACATTGGCATGCATTACAAAATGAGTTTGTTAAAAAAAAAATTCCCCTTACGTCATACCAATGCACTCACAAGACAAATCATGAATTTTTCGGTCAAAAAGGGAGAAATATTTTACCCATGTTGGGAGAGATTCAAGGATCTTGTCCAATCTTGTCCACACCATACTTTTCAAAAATTAGACTTTGGTAGGATTTTTCTATGACTCCTTGTCCACTAGACTATGTTAGTTTGTCGAAATGATGGCTCAATGAGAGTTTACGGGAAAGAGTCCAGAAACATTCAATTTTTTTGACAATGTATACGATAGTCCTCAGATGTGGGACTTAGCCTCTCCTACCACTGTTGAAACCAAACCATCTACTTCTCAAGGGGGTAAGTATGTCTTGAAAGAAGATGATGAACTGAGAGCAAAAATGACTACCCTATCTCAAAAGCTTGAAGCTCTAGAGATGATAAAGGTACATCAAGTTGATGTTGGTCCTCCTGTAGAACCAGTGTGTTGGATTTGTGTGTCGACAGGACACCCTATTAGGGAGTGTCCCACTATTTTGACATTTAAAGAAGTCTTGTTGGAACAAACAAATGGAATTTTCAACTTCAACAAGCCTTATTCCTACCTGTATTCTGAAACATATAATCCAAGGTGGCAGAATCACCCGAACTTCAATTGGAGGAGCACACAACCAACTCCCCTGCATCCATAACAAAGTTCACAACCACCACCTCAAGGACCTCCTGCATATTAGTCATACCAACCACCACACAAGAGAAGTCTTTAGGATACAATGAATTAGTTCATACAAACCCAAATGAACTACATCACTCATTCCACTCAGGCTTACAATGATTTCAAAGCACAAACCACCCAGTCTTTCAAGGATCTCAAAAGCCACATCCAAATATTGACTCAATCAATGACCACACATGAGAAGGGCAAGTTTCTTGCGCAACCAAGACAACCACAAGGCCAATTTTATATGGAAAATCCTTCATTTATGGAAAAACCCACAAGACCAAGCTCAAGCTATCACTACACTAAGAAGTGGCAATGTGATTAACAAAAGCATCAGAGATATGTTAATTCCAAAGCCAAGACCTGAGTTAGACCTAGTCAAGGAACCAGTTGAGCCTGAACTTGTAATTGAAAAAAAGCTAGAACCATCAGGGGAAAAAGATCCTTCTTGTCCTATTCCTACTCCTTTTCCTTAAAGACTCAAAACAGTACATAAGTTGAATAACCATCCAAAAATCTTTGAGCTCTTTAAGCAAGTAAAAATCAATATTCCACTTCTAATACAATCAAGCAGGTTTGCTCTTGTGCCAAGTTTTTAAAAGACTTGTGCACAACCAAGAGAAACCAAAATATTCAAAGAAGAGCCTTCTTGATAGAACAAGCCAGTGCCTTACTTCAACACAAAACCCCTCCAAAATACAAACATCCAGGGTGTCCAACCGTGTCATGTGTCATTGAAAATTTCAGAATAGAACAAGCACTGTTAGATCTTAGAGCTAGTGTCAATTTCTCCCTTTCTCTGTCTACCAACAATTGGGTCTAGGTGAACTCAAATCCATATGTATCACACTCCAGTTGGCAGATGGATTTGTCAAAGTTCTGAGGGGCATTGTTGAGGATGTCCTTGTCCAAGCGGACAACTTCGTCTTTCCTGTTGACCTTATCGTTTTGGACACTCAGCCAACAATGCATTCAGAGAACCAAATTTCTGTCATTCTTGGTCAACCATTCCTAGCAACCTCCAATGTATTAATCAATTGTAGGAATGGAGTTANATTGTTGAGGATGTCCTTGTCCAAGTGGACAACTTCGTCTTTCCTGTTGACCTTATTGTTTTGGACACTCAGCCAACAATGCATTCAGAGAACCAAATTTCTGTCATTCTTGGTCAACCATTCCTAGCAACCTCCAATGTATTAATCAATTGTAGGAATGGAGTTATGAAATTAAATTTTGGGAATATGACTCTTGAGCTTAATATTTTCAATATTGCCAAGCACCCAAGAGAAGACAAGGAAGTGAGAGAAGTAAATTCCATTGAGTCATTGATTCATGAACATTTGAATGATATTTTTTGTGAGACCTCTGTTGAATCCTTTTTGTTGGAANTCAATATTGCCAAGCACCCAAGAGAAGACAAGGAAGTGAGAGAAGTAAATTCCATTGAGTCGTTGATTCATGGATATTTGAATGATATATTTTGTGAGACCTCTGTTGAATCCTTTCTGTTGGAACCTATCACATATGAGTTAACAGATGATGATCAAAACCCATAAAGTTGCCCTACTCATGCTGTTGGGACATGGGCACCCAAATTTGAAGACCTTTCATCAAGTGATACAAAGCCACTTTCATCAAGTGTTAGGCCACCAAAGTTTGAACTAAAACCTCTCCCATCTGACCTAAAATATGCATTCTAAGGGGAGGATGAGTCATTCNTGAACTAAAACCTCTCCCATCTGACCTAAAATATGCATTATAAGGGGAGGGTGAGTCATACCCAATGATAATTTCATCTAAGCTTGCAGATTTGCAAAAGTCTAAGCTAATTGAAGTCCTTAGATGCCATAAAAGCACCATTTGGTGGACCATTGCTAATTTGAAAGGCATAAGCCTGTTAATCTGTAATCATTCTATACACCTTGAGGAGGATTCAAAACCCTCTCATCAAATGCAGCGATGGTTAAACCCTCACATGAAGGTGGTTGTAAGAACTGAGGTGCTCAAATTATTGGATGCTGGAATAATCTTTACCATCTTTGATAGTAAATGAGTTAGCCTAACCCAAATTGTGCCCAAGAAGTTTGGGGTCACAGTGGTTAGAAATGATGATAATGAATTGGTACTAACTCGAGTCATTANAATAATCTTTACCATCTTTGATAGTAAATGAGTTAGCCTAACCCAAGTTGTGCCCAAGAAGTTTGGGGTCATAGTGGTTAGAAATGACGATAATGAATTGGTACTAACTCAGGTCATCACAAGATCGAGAATGTGCATAGACTATCAAAAACTCAATTTGGTAACTATGAAATACCATTTTCCTCTTCCATTTCTTGATCAAGTCTTAAAAAGAATTATACGTCATGCATTCTACTATTTCTTAGATGAGTATTTTGGGTATAATCAAATTGAGATAACACTAGATAACTAGGATAAGACAACATTCACATGCCACTTTGGCACATTTGCATTCAAAAGGATGCCATTTAGACTTTGCAACGCTCTTNTTTCTTGATCAAGTCTTAAAAAGAATTATAGGTCATGCATTCTACTATTTCTTAGAGGAGTATTTTGGGTATAATCAAATTGAGATAACACTAGATAACTAGTAGAAGACAACATTCACATGTCACTTTGGCACATNATGAGTATTTTGGGTATAATCAAATTGAGATAACACTAGATAACTAGGATAAGACAACATTCACATGCCACTTTGGCACATTTGCATTCAAAAGGATGCCATTTAGACTTTGCAACGCTCTTGCAACATTCCAAAGGTGCATGTTGAGTTTGTTTAGTGACTTGGGTGGAGAGATTTTTGGAAGTGTTTGTGGATGATTTTTCTGTACATGGTGATTTGTTTGATTTGTATCTGACAAATCTGGAGAAAGTGTTGATAAGATGTAAGGAAGCCAATTTAGTGTCCAATTGGGAGAAATGTCATTTCATGGTAACACAAGATAATCTCCTAGGTCACATTGTGTCATTTGAAGGCAAGAAAGTTGACAAGGCAAAAATAGATCTGATTAGAAATTTGTCTGCTCCCAAGACTGTTAAAGATGTTCGATCATTTCTAGGACACGCAGGGTTCTATAGGAGATTTATAAAAGACTTTAGTACCATGAATAACCCCATGTGTCATCTCCTAAGTTAGGATGTATTTTTTGTGTGGAGTGAAAAATGCTAGAAAACTTTCGATAAGCTTAAGGGTATGTTAAGTTCTGCCCCAAAANTGTTCGATCATTTCTAGGACACGCAGGGTTCTATAGGAGATTTATAAAAGACTTTAGTACCATGAATAAACCCATGTGTCATCTCCTAAGTTAGGATGTATTTTTTGTGTGGAGTGAAACATGCTAGAAAACTTTTGATAAGCTTAAGGGTATGTTAATTTCTGCCCCAATAATGCAACCTCCTGACTTAACTGTGCCATTTGAATTAATGTGTGATGCAAGTGGTTATGCTATAGGAGTAGTGTTGGAACAAAGAAAGGATAAGAAACCCTATGTGATTTACTATATAAGCAAAACTTTGAATGATGCTCAAATAAATTATTCCATGACTGAAAAAGAATTGTTTGCTATGGNACCTCCTGACTTAACTGTGCCATTTGAATTAATGTGTGATGCAAGTGGTTATGCTATAGGAGTAGTGTTGGAACAAAGAAAGGATAAGAAACCCTATGTGATTTACTATATAAGCAAAACTTTGAATGATGCTCAAATAAATTATTCCATGACTGAAAAAGAATTGTTTGCTATAGTTTTTACTCTGGAGAAATTTCATTCTTACCTTGTTGGTTCATTTGTTATTGTGTTCACTAACTATGCAACATTAAAATTATTGCTCACAAAGAAAGACGCCAAGCCAAGGCACTTGAGATGGATACTCTTATTACAAGAGTTTGATTTGATTAGTAAGGACAAGAAATGTGTTGAGAATATGGTGGCAGATCATCTATCCAACTTAACATATGAATTTCATGAGGATGGCCTGCCAATAAATGAAAATTTTCCTGATGAACAACTGTTCACAGNAAGAAATGTGTTGAGAATGTGGTGGCAGATCATCTATCCAAGTTAACATATGAATTTCATGAGGATGGCCTGCTAATAAATGAAAATTTTCCTGATGAATAACTATNGTTGAGAATGTGGTGGCAGATCATCTATCCAAGTTAACATATGAATTTCATGAGGATGGCCTGCTAATAAATGAAAATTTTCCTGATGAACAACTGTTCACAGTTATGGAAACACCATGGTACGCTGATATTGCTAATTTCATTGTTATTGGTACGTTTCCTCCTTCCTTTACAATGATGAATAAGAAGAAATTTTTGAGGGAGGTTCATAATTTATTTTTGGAGGATCCATACGAGTTTAAGTACTATAAGGATCAAATCATAAGGCGTTGCATCCCCCATTATAAGAGCAGACAGGNTAATTTCATTGCTATTGGTACGTTTCCTCCTTCCTTTACAATGATGAATAAGAAGACATTTTTGAGGGAGGTTCATAATTTATTTTGGGAGGATTCATACGAGTTTAAGTACTATAAAGATCAAATCATAAGGCGTTGCATCCCCCATTATAAGAGCAGACAGGTAATATCTTTTTGTCATTCTGAAGCATGGTGGCCATTTTTCACCTAAAAAAATCGTTGTCAAAATCTTGCAGTGTAGATTTGGCCCACACTTTTTAAATATGTCCATGTCTTTTGTCTAACATGTGATAGCTGTCAAAGGTTGGGAAGCATTTCTAAAAGAAACATGATGCCCTTAAACCCAATTTTGGTAATTGAAATTTTTAATTGTTGGGACATCGATTTTATGGGATCATTTTCCCCTTCCTTTGGCTATCTATATATTTTAGTGGTTTTTATGTGTTCAAATGGGTTGAAGCAATTCCATGCTGAAATAATGATCACCGAACAATGATCAAGTTTTTAAAAGAAAATATTTTGTCATGGTTTGGAATTCCTAAATCCATTATAAGTGATGGGGGTGCTCATTTTTGCAATCCCCCTTTTTGGAATTTGATGAAAAGTACTTGCTTTCTCACAAAATTGCAACCCCTTATCATCCATAANTGATGGGGGTGCTCATTTTTGCAATCGCCCTTTTTGGAATTTGATGAAAAGTACTCGCTTTCTCATAAAATTGCAACCCCTTATCATCTTTAAATTAGTGGAAAAGATTAATTTGCTAATTAAGAGATCAAACTGATTTTAGAAAAAATGGTAAACATNCTCATAAAATTGCAACCCCTTATCATCAATAAATTAGTGGAAATGATGAATTTGCTAATTAAGAGATCAAACTGATTTTAGAAAAAATGGTTAACCTAGACTGCGATGATTGGTCGTTAAGACTAACTGATGCACTTTGGGCATATCACACTGCTTTTAAAATAATTTTAGACATGTCTCCTTATCGATTAGTCTATGGCAAGCATTGTCACCTACTTGTGGAATTGGAACACAAACCATACTAGGCCATTAAAACAATGAACTTTGACCTAGACAAAGTTGGAGTCTCAAGAAAACTTCAGATTAATGAGCTGGAAAAGTTGAGAAATGAGGCATATGACAATGCTAAAATTGCAAAGGAAATGATGAAGGTTTTTCATGATAAAAACATATTGAGAAAATCCGTTACTCCTTCAGAGAATGTCCCCTATTCAATTCAAGGCTCCACCTGTTTGCTGGTAAGTTGAGATCAAGGTGGACTGGGCCTTAGATTGTCAAACAAATGTTTGGACATGGAGTAGCGGAAATGGAAAACCCATCAAATGGTAATATTTTTACTGTCAATGGTCAACGTTTGAAACTATTTTTGGAAGAATTTGTTAAAGATGTGGAAACCATTTTTTTAATGGATCCAGAATATTCCGCCGAGATTTGCCCCTGTCGACACAAAAACGGGTAGGGTCAAAAAAAATCCAACCCAACCCGACCCAAAAGGTCACCTTTTTAAGGCCTCCAATCCTTTCCCTTTTCCCCGTCCCCCACTATCCTTCTTCTTTTTCTCTGTTCTCTGCAAATAATCCACTGTCTACNCTTTTTAAAGCCTCTAATCCTTTCCCTTTTCCCCATCCCCCACTGTCCTTCTTCTTTTTCTCTGTTCTCTGCAAATGATCCACTGCCTGCAACTCCATGGCCACACACTCCACAGACACAATCCTTTGCTTCATGTTTTGAATTTTAATTTTGTATTTAGTCATGGGTGTCCTGCTTTTGTTTACACTCAAGCACAAGGATTTCCATACTAGCCAAAACCCAGATCTTCATAAAGATGATTAATTTGTGTATTTTGTTTGTAGGTGTCGATAGATGAATAGATCCCTACTTTCAATCTTAACTCCACTTTGTGTATACCAGTAAATTCGAAACATTGGGGACAATGTTGAGTTTAGGTTGGGGGTGAGAACTATAGTTCATATTTTGTGCCTTTAAAAATTTTCTTGATCGTATTGTGTATTTTGTCTTATATTTTTTATTTTTACAATCTATATAGTGATGATCTTGTCTTTAAAGTAGCTTCAATTGTCTATGTGACTGACAGACGTTAAAGAACTAGATAGAGTGTCTTAAGCTTAGCAAACATGGATAGTAAGCTTTTTTGGTTAAGTTTAGGCATTTTACGCACTTTTCCACCTGATGTGCATTATGGGATAATGAGAAAAGCAGGATTGGTAAGAAAAATTGAAATTTGAGAACAACAAGCAAAACCAATGTGTGGTAGAAGCACTTTTACTAAATGTCGTCGTGCCAAAAGACTTGGTGCCTGTAAATAATGTGGTCGGATCTTTCACATGAAAGAATATAATCAGTGTTATGAACCAATTTTTGGTCACACACTCGATCGATTAGACTGGCAAGTGAATGGCCAGAGTAAATATTATATTGAGACACCATGCTATTCCAGTACTTTACTAACCTGTTTTGTGTGACAGGAAATTAGAAGAGTTACTGATTGGTCAAATGCCATGGAGACAGGGGAAGACTTGAATTAGACTGCTTTTTTGACAAAATTGTGGAAAACTGTGTTTTTGGGATGAAAGCCAAAGGTCCAAACTTTTTGTAAAAAGTGTAAATATCTTTTTGTTAGATGTACAACATCCTTTTTGGTGAAATAAAATGTGGGCCGAGTAAGGAATGTCCTAGAATACCAACCTTAAGCGTGGGTAGAGACTTATCTTGAGACACCATGATTTTTTTTCAAGTTCAAATTGTGCACATAGCCTTCTTTTAATATGTATATAAATGTGCCTAAAAATTTTGATTTTTGATTTGGCGTTCAAACACCATTTAATGTTCGAACGTTTTGTGCTTACCATACTTTGGTCTGTGTAGGACATTAAAAGTACTGGGAGCACTAAACGTTCGAACGTTTGGGTAACGTTCAAACTAGGACCCAACGTTCGAGCTCCAAACCCTAGTTTGAACGATAGGAGCCCATAGTACTTTGGCCTTCGCAGGACATTAAAAGTACTAGGATCTCCAAATGTTCGAACGCATAGGTAATGTTGAAACATTCTCTTAAAAATCCTTCTATACACATTCGAACATTGTCAGCTTGCTTATAAATACCTGGTTCATCTTATTCATTTCAAAATCACCCAAAACCTTAAACCCCCCCCCCCCCAAAACCCTCAGTGACTCTTCATTTCTCAGCCCTCAAAACCTTATCCATTCCCAATTTCTACCCAAAATCAAGCATCCCAAACACATTACCACCTCATTTCTCTACTTTCTCACAATAAATCCAATCTTTTCAACCCCCCAAACCCCTAAAATTGAAAGTCATGCCTCCAAGGATGAAAATGCCTACTAGGCGCAAGGCGGCCAACCAAGAGCCAAATTTTGTGGAGGAAGTGATCGAGGAACAAGAGGGAAGGCCACTCATAGTTGGAAGGTACTATAGAACCTGATTTTCCAATGCTCTCAAGGCAGATAGGTATGACAATTTTTATCAAAACCAAGCAATTATTTGTGAACGTTCAGTTGAATTGATTGATTTTGTGGAGTTGGGACTTTATGCCAATTTGGAGGCTAGGGGTTGGACTATGTATATGAAGNACCAAGCAATTATTTGTGAACGTTCAATTGAATTGATTGATTTTGTGGAGTTGGGACTTTATGCCAATTTGGAGGCGAGGGGTTGGACTATGTATATGAGGAATGGAGGGGAGGCAGTGAAGGAGTTGGTGCCGGCGTTTTACTTCAACACCGAAATTGTCAATGAGGCAATTAAAAGACATATGTGTGGGGAGCTCACATCAATGTCGATGTTGATTACATTGTGGAGATGCGAGCTATACCACGGGTACAAAGGTCGAACTATCACCTAGGGAAGAATGTTGAGATGGATGTTGAGTGTATTGAATTGATGGGCTTGGCAAATTTTACTTGGGGAGGACGGAGATTTTTTAAGCAAGGTGAATTGATGGACAAGTACAAGATGTTGAATTTGATTGCCGTCTCGAACCTTGCCCCCATCAGACGCAAGAATCAGATCCTTCCAGAGATGGCACGATTGCTATATGCAATAGGTAAGGGCCACAACATAGATCTCCTGTCCGTGATCTTGATAGAGATATGAAGGGGTGTGATGTCAAGAGGAATTCACTCCCCTTCGGTACACTTCTGACGGAGGGTGTCCAAGTCAGGCCGGAGATGAGAGTGCAAAAGCCAATGGGACCATCGAACTACGTGTCCTTCCAAAGGAGCCAAGGTCATAGTGGCGGCCTAGTGTCGAGACAAGACAAGCCACAGGCTTGAGGCACCGATGAGGTGCAAGATGTTTTGGATAAGCTCTAAGCAGAGGCACAAGCACAGGATGAGGCAGGTACCTACACCAGCACCAGCACCCGATGGTTATTATGGGATATCATGCTTGGCATCGAGGCCAAGCAAGATGAAATTCTCTGACAGCAAGAGAAGATTCTTAGCCTTTTGAAGGGTGGAGCTGGAGGACCTTAAGGCACTGGAGAGATGAGAGAATGAGAGAGATTTTTGTACTTTGTGTGGAGGGTTGTGTGGATGATTTGATTTTTTTTTGTGCTAAACGATAATATTTGGTGAAATGAATGAATCAATTTTTACTACATCTATCTTTTTAAATGCATGTGTTAGCCTTAGCATTACATTGTTATTTGTTAATAATTGACGAAACAAATGAAAATATTGAGATTGTTTGCTAAAGTGACTAATCATATGATCGGACTGACACCTCACCTAGCAATCTAGACTTACAACCACGTCTTTGAAAAATGATATTTTCTCTATGCTTAAATGTCAAATGTACATTGGTATTTGTTATTTTTAAGGTACAAGATGATTAGACTAAAAAATGGAATTGATATATAACCGTCATTCTTTGAAAAAACTGACATAACCATTCGAGATAACGGAGAATACCATGGTAAATTTTTGAGTCTTGCAATGCTTTTGAGTGACAATCAACATTTACACAGGTAAGGTTTTTCACTATCTATTCTTGAATAATCTCATTAAAATTGTTATTGATTGATGCAAGTAAAGCAATTTATTGACATATCCCACAAAGAATCTGTTCATACTACACATACATGTGCAAATGCTTGCGAAAGGATCTTAGGCCATCTTTGATTTAATTTTGAGCCTTAACTATTTTTTTTACAAAATTATATCCCTAGTTAGCTATAGTTGGTCGTGATTGAGCCTTTAATATATGATCTTGTTTTTTAACCCATATGATAACCGAGTCACATGAAAATATATTCGACATATCTTTGCTATCTAATTTTCTTGCACCCTCTTATAAATCAGTGTGTTATAGAAAAGCAAGAGAAAAAGAAAATACCATGGTGACTATTGTTCAAAGAAAGAAAAATATGTGGGAACATCTAAAAAAGAAAGAGACAGAAAAACAAAAAATGGCCAAGAAAGTGAAAAATGAGAAAAAGAATGAAAAAAAAAAAATACCATGTAGGTGAAGTTTTGAAAAGATAGAAAGAGATGTGCTACACTACGTAAAGAAAGGGTAGCTTTTGAATACCAATGATGTCATTTTGTTAGCCACTGAACTCTGGCCACATTGCAACTTATAAAAAGCCCTAATTGATCTCAAGTCTGATGCATGTGTTGGTTGTCAATCGAAAGTTTGGGGGTATGTTAAATAGTGTTACTTTATTTGTATC
>CAUOFW020005236.1:266254-282295 GCA_963454935.2 Ilex paraguariensis
ATTCGTTGGTTCATTTGATTGATGCTGGTACCAAGCTGGGTGATAGTGTTTTCCAATCCTAGCAGAATTTGTCTGTCTTTCCTGTCATCCACTGGAATGTATGGTTGATCTTCTGGTAGATGTTGTTCTAGTGGAATGAATGCTTCAGGAGGTTGGAATGGTTGTTCTTGCGGTTCAGGTGGTGCTTCTTGTTGGGCTGCTGGTTGTGCTTCTGGCTGAGCTCCATGGCTTTTTCCCAATGAAATTTTATCTATTGGTCCATAATGGTCTACCGTCTTCCATATTGGATCAATGATCACCCCGTTGTTCTTGCATAGTTGAGAGACTAGCATAGCATAGAGAAGTGAGAGCTTTTTATCTTCTACAGTNTGTTGGGCTGCTGGTTGTGCTTCTGGCTGAGCTCCATGGCTTTTTCTCAATGAAATTTTATCTATTGGTCCATAATGGTCTACCGTCTTCCATATTGGATCAATGATCACCCCGTTGTTCTTGCATAGTTGAGAGACTAGCATAGCATAGGGAAGTGGGAGCTTTTTATCTTCTACAGTCAGTATCATTTGGTCTATATTCAGATTTGGCAGGTCAATGGTATGTCCCATCCCGAATGCATATAAAAAGTAAGATTGCTCAGTGTAAATTTGATTTTTCTAGGCTCGAGGTAGCAAGCTGTTCACTGTTATTAAATTCAGGATGCGATATGTATCAGTCAAGTCTCCCTGCTTTATGTATTTATTCGGTCTACTCCAACCAAATTCTAGATTACCGGTTACCTCTCTCCCTATGATATCCAAGTCAGGTAATGTAAGCTTAGTGTATGGGTATTGCGGATTTTCTTCTCTTCGCATGGGTTGAAAGAAGTTGGCTATAATAGTCGGTGTAACATGAAAAACTCTACCCTCTACAAATGCACGTATATGTCTTTCTTCAATTATCTGAGCATTATTGTAGAAGTCATGGACCAGGCAATCATATGCATGAACACATAATTTAACATAATCTGACCAGCCTCTAGCAACAAGAATTTCTCTAATTCTTATGGTTTCAAAATCTTCAAACACAACCGGTCTTTCAACGATAATAGTTTTCATAAAAAAATTAGTATCATACCAATTTTGCTATTCAATATTTTCAAACATCACCTGGTTGAAGAAGTTTCCTGGTTGTGGTTGCTGTGGAGGTACTTGGGGTTGATCCCTTTGTGCTCGTTTCGAAGATCTTCTTGCCCTTTGTCTCGAATCCATTTTTTCTTAATTTTTCTTCAGATTCTCTGTTTCAGTTGATTTTGATCGGTAAATATGTTCCATATGTGATGGGTAAAAGGATAATCGGAACAAATTTGAGTGAAATTGACTGAGTGTAGCAGATTTGAGGTCTTGGGTTTGAGATTTTCGGCTATAACCAAAATTTTTGGTTGCAAGGTGATGAAGATGATCGGTTTGCATGGAGAACCATATTTATATTAAGGGCCACCGTCTGGACGGTGGGACTGTCGTCCGGATGGTTTAATGTTACTGGTTTTGGGTTTTGTATACTGCAGGCCACTGTATTTTCTACAATTTTTTTTTGTTCTTCAAATTCCTGCAAAATACAAAATACAATATATATATTCTACACAATTTTTTCTAGTCACTTTTTTTTTCTTGTCAAAAAAAATTGGAGGGTTTTTAAATTTTATTTGTTGTTGAATATTTACTGATTTTTTTAATCAATTTATTGTTATTTACATTTATGTACATAACTCTATACACAAATATTTACATATATGTACAATTATTCCAAAGATTTTATTTTGATCAGATTGATTCAGCCTCAGAACTGTCTGGTTCGGTGACACTAGTGACATGGTTAATTTCAGTTCGCACGTATCTGTTTAGCATTGGGCCAGAATAGGATGATGTCTCAAGATAATCCTTGCTCTGCCCATCCCTAATCCACCGTAAACGATCTAACGATCGACCTGAAATTTGTTCCGCACACTTATTGTACCGTCTCAGATGTTCTGTACGACCACATTTTACACAAGCACAAAGACGATTTGCTCGTCGATGTTTGGCATATGTACTTTTTCGACATAGAGGTTGTGCTTGGTTTTCAAAAATCTCTAAATTTCTAACATATTTAGCTTTTTGCATAATCAAAGTATGTATATCTTTTGGGAAGCGACGTAGTAAAATTAAACTTAACTAAAATAATTTTTCGTCCATTTTTCAAATTTTTTTTTTAATAAAAGAAAATAACTAAAAAAATTATCGAAAATTAACTCACTATCAGGTTCTTTAACGTCTGCCAGTCACAAAGAAAAACAAAAAGTTTTAAATAACAAGCACTATTTTAAATACACAAAGTAAATTCACATCCCTATCTCCCCAACTTAAATTAATTGTTATATGCAATATAAAAACAGTAATAATTATTATTTAAGAATAAAAACCAGAAATTTGTTGTCTTTCAGCAATTACGATGTTTGGCATTCACTCAGGACTTTTAATCTGTCAAATAAATTACACATAATTAGTACTATTACTTACAAACAACCAAATATATAATTAGTGCACATAAACTGGATCAAAAGGCAACACAGAAGTTACATCTTGTGTGAATCCATCATAGTATGGTTTAAGTCTTTGTCCATTTACTTTGAAGATAGTCCCAGTTATTGGGTTTTCAATTACAATTGCCCCATAATCAAAGACTTGCTTGACTATATACAGTCCTGTCCATCTAGATTTTAGTTTTCCAGGGAATAACTGAAGCTTTGCAATGTATAACAGAACTTTTTGAGATGGTTTAAAAGATTTTTGCACAATATTCTTATCATGGAATATTTTGGTTCTGGATTTCGCAATTTTTGCATTTTCATATGCTTCATTTCTTAATTCCTCTAATTCATTTATTTGTAGTTTACGATACATTCCAGCTTCATTTATGTCATAATTCATCATTTTGATTGCCCAATATGCTTTATGTTCTAATTCTACAAGCAAGTGACATGATTTACCACAAACTAACCTATAAGGAGACATTCTAGAACAGTCTTATACGCAGTACGGTAAGCCCAAAGCGCATCACTCAATCTTAATGACCAATCCTTACGATCTGGATTTACTGTCTTTTCTAAAATGTATTTTATCTCCCTATTAGCTAATTCTTCTTGGTCACTTGTTTGTGGATGGTATGGAGTGGATATTTTATGTGAAATTGAATATTTTTTCATCAGGTTTTCAAAAACTTTGTTACAGAAATGTAATCCACCGTCACTTATAATGGCGCGAGGAATTCAAAATCTGGATAAAATATTTTCTTTTACAAATTTGATTACTATTCTGTGGTCATTATTTCTACAGGGAATTGCCTCTACCTATTTAGGAACATAGTCAACTACAACTAAAATATACAGATATCCAAAGGATGGGGGAAATGGTCCCATAAAATCGATACCCCAACAATCGAAAATTTCAATAACTAAGATAGGGTTTAAAGGCATCATATTTCTTTTTGAAATATTTCTCATTCTTTGACATCTGTCACAGTTTAAACAAAAGATATGAACATCTTTAAAAAGAGTTGGCCAATAAAATCCACATTGCAAAATTTTAGCAGCGGTTTTCTTTGAAGCAAAGTGGCCTCCGCAAGCTTCGGAGTGACAAAATTGAATTACCTGACTAATTTCATGATTAGGCACACAACGTCTAAGGATTGACTGTTGAAGCGGATGAGATCTCTGAGGAGGGACCGGTGCGTATCATGGATAGCCAGGAGCAGGTTTTGTGAGGCAAGACCGTGCGACTAGTGAAGATGCTATGGCAGCACCGAGGAATGGAGGAAACGACATGGGAGCGTGAGGATACCATATGTACCAACTATCTGTTCCTATTCGAGGATGGAGGTACGAGTTTTATAAGTTTAAGTATAATAGTAATGTTGCATATGCATGCGGTTAAGTGTGTATGTGTGTGCATGAATTTTGGGGACGAAATTCTTTTAGGGGGGAAGAATGTAAAACCCAGGTAAATTTAAATTTTTTATGAAAAAGGGTAAAACGGTAATTTGCCACTATGGTACGGGTTGAAAACCTAAAATTTTTTGGATATCGGATGATGAAACGGATCTCACCGTTGGATTTGTCTTGTGAAATCTAGTTACCACGTCAAATTTCATCGAATTTTGAGGTAGTCAAAAACGGGATTTTTGATAAAAATTCAGAAATTGGAAAATAAATTTAGGCAAATTAAAATAAAATTATTTTCAACTTGAACCAGGATGAAATTTAATCGTTTCGGGGCGAAAACGGACCCGAGAAAAAATAGGGTCGTGTGGCACAATGTGAGCCAAATAAATGGAGGATATAAAAAGGGGAAAATTTTGATTTATTCCTCATTTCTTCAGCCGGTTCAACGTGAGAAGAGAAGAGAGGGAAAAGAGAAAATTTCTCACATTCTCTCTACGATCTACGAAGATTGAGTGATCGAATCCTCTCGGGCCATGATCAAAAATCGATCTCCTCGTCGAGGGCTACACCTATGTACAAAAAACGAGGGTTTTGACTGAAGGTTGAAAAATAATTTTTTGGAAAGGATTGGATTAGAGCTCGGGTTGGAGTCATAGAGCTTCCCAACATGTTCATTTACGCTTCAAGAGGTAGGGTTCCCTCCTACTTTGAATTATTTCTAACCTAGGTGTCCGTATGAAATGGTTAGAGGAATAGAATAATATATGACTTGCCTATAGTCATGGAAATAAGGAAATGGATTTAGAAATGGCCTAGACCAATTTATAGCATGACTTTGATATGTGGAAGTACTTATGTAAACTCTTGAAAAATTGGGTTTATGTGGGCATGCTATGTGTTTATATTGAGCCTTGTGATTTAAGTGTGTTATTGACATGGATATTGTGGTAACATGCTTATGAATTGTGATGGATTTTGGTACTTATATGCTTATGATATAAATTGTCATGACATATGTTGAAATATGTGGTTTCAGTTGTCCATATGGCATTCGTTACGTATGCGACATGACATTGTTATGCAATGGTTCATTACATTGCATTTGCATTGAGATTTCGCATCATGTGGATGTGTGTGCATCGTTGACGTCGTCACCCCATTGGTGGATGACAAGTGGACTTGAAAAAAGTTGGATCGATGATCCGACTAAGTCGCACAGTTGTATGGCAAATTGGGTCAGGGGTTAGCAAGAAGGGCTAAAATATCCCTTGGGTGAGCGGGCCGATGATTGGATCCACACTCCGTTGGTATAAGAGTCCATACAGTGTGTCCGTGTACACAGAACCGTTGGTTGAAGTCCTTCAATTCTGTGTCGGCTGGGTGCCGTTGGTGTAAGTCCATGAACTCCCACCCCAAGAAAGACCCTGGATTTGTGAATGTCATTTGATGTGAACGTAAATGACTGTTTAATACACTTTCGNACAGAACCGTTGGTTGAAGTCCTTGAATTCTGTGTCAGCTGGGTGCCGTTGGTGTAAGTCCATGAACTCCCACCCCAAGAAAGACCCTGGATTTGTGAATGTCATTTGATGTGAACATAAAAGACTGTTTAATACACTTTGGCATTGCATTGTGTTGAGAAGTTGGGTATGACTCGGGTTGTGGTGCAAGAGTGAGTCTCATCTCATTTCATCCCATGGTATGGTTTCATTCACATGGATATTAGCATGTGTTGAGGAGCCAGGAAGGGCTCGTGTTGATATGCGTGAGTGAGTCTCACCTCATTTCATGGCATGGCATAGTAAAATTTCATCATTAAAATGCATATTCTTGCTTGGAATGGAAATGAGGGTTAAGTGTTGCACATAAACATTGCATATGCATCTAAGGAGGGAGTAACCTGTGTAGGAAATATTCTACTGTTCGTTGTGTGACCCTATATAGGAAAATATTTCAGGTGCGGGTACACAAGTGGACGGCTCTCATTCGGGGCCACNTTGTGTGACCCTATATAGGAAAATATTTCAGGTGCGGGTACACAAGTGGATGGCTCTCATTCGGGGCCTCAAGGGTGAAGAGGGGCCGACACGTGGCCTTTAACCTTGACTATTTTGTAAACTCGTGTTAAAACTACGTTTTGGCATGTAAATATATGTAAATTAAATGTAATGAACTTGTAATGTGAAACCCGGGAAAAATTTGAACTTTTTTTGAAAAAAGAACAAAATAGTAATTTGACATTATAGTGCGGGTTGAAAACTAGTATTTTTTTAGACCTCGGATGATGAAACGGACCTCACCGTTGGATTCGTCTCGCGAAATATAGTTACCCAGACAAATTTCGTCAAATTCTGAAATAGTTGAGTTTTTCATGTTTTTCGAGGTGAAGGGTGTCTGGTGACCCCCAAAAACAAAATTTTTTAAAAAGAATTTGAAAATTGGAAAATATTTTAAATAAAGTTCATATAAAATATTTTGAGCTTGAACCGGTACGAAATTTAATCGTTTCGGAGCGAAAAACGGACCCGAACAAAGGAGGACACTTGGCGCGACGAGGGCCAAATCTTTAAAAGTATAAAAGGGGCATAATATCTGGAAAAAAAAAACAGATTTTCTTCCCCAAGAGGCCGGCTAGTTCAGGCGTGAGAAGAGAGAAAGAGAGAAAGTGTGTTTTTCAAGTTTTCTTCCGACGATTTCTCAAGATCCGTTGGTCGGAATCTGTCAGACCAAGAACTAAAGTTGATCTACGCGACGAGGGCTACGTGTGGGTACCAAAAATAAAGACTTTCACCAAAGATTCAATGACAAAGTGTTGGAGGATCAAAGCTTTGGGGCTTGTTTTGGTGGAATAGAAGTCTCTACACTTCTATTGAGGTGGGGTTCTTCCTACTTGGGTTTTACTCCTACCTTAAGGGGCTGTTTTGTTGACTGAAACATGGATGTATTTTGAACTGACATATGACTGTTTATAGACTGTTTTAGGGGCTGTTATATGACCTCTTTTGGGTTGAAATCATGGGGTTGTTTTATGCTTGTTTAAGGGGCTGTTTCAGGCCTATTTTTGGGCCAAAATTGTGTTTTTTTTGGATGAAAAAGTGGGCTGTTTTTGGTGCCCAAAGGTGGACTGATGTTGTGCCCAAATGTGGACTATGTTTGGACCCTAATGCGGACTATTTTTAGGCCACTTTGCGGATTGCATATAGGCCACTTTGTGGACTGTTTTTAGGCCACTTTACGGATTGTTTGGGCTGATTTTTGTGGGTTGTTATGCGGGCAAGTACATGGGCTGTTGTGTGTTATAATTTGCCTTTGTGATTAAGTATGTTATTGACATANTTAGACTTGTAATTAAATTTTGGCATGTAATGTGTAAAGGAATTGTAATAGAGTCTATATGGACCGTTTTAATATAGTCTTGCATGTTTGTTTGAGTATGGATAATTGGACCTAGTGTGACCAATGTTTACTTAGAAATGGACCCGGTGTGGTCATTGTTGAATATTGGACCTTGGATGGGTCTTGTTATTATATAATGCACAAGTTGTGTTTTGAGTAGAGTTCCTCTTACAAAGGAGACTCTGCCCAAATTTTTAATAAAGGATGGACCTGGGTAAATGGGGCACAACGTTGAGATATCGAGTTACTCGGTATCCACGGGTATTCCACGGGTTGATGGGTAATCAACGGACCCACGAATTTTGGGGTGTCACAGCTTGGTATTAGAGCTTAGGTTATACGATTTACCTAGGGCTTGTTGGGCATTAGGACTAGATCATTGCATGCATTGTGCATCTTCTTCTAGCTCGAGGAAGAAGCAGAAGACTTCTACTACACAAGGGTTTCAGGGACAGGGCCGCAGTTATCAAGGCCAAGGTCAATCCTCCCAAGGTGGGAGAAATCAAAGGCCTTCCTACCAGGCTGGCCAGAGGACTTGCTATCATTGCCACCAACCGGGTCACATGAAGAGAGATTGTCCTCAGAGGCAGGGATCCCAGGGTCATGGGTCATCGTAGTCTCAGACTTCAGTGGGGCAACCACAGATGCAGTATACTCCTCACTACCCTACTATGGGTTAGGGCAACCAGTATTAGTTCTAGGGTGCAGCACAAGGCCCTACTACTTCTCGTGTGGGGACACCGCAAGCTGGCCAAATGGGTCAAGGCATAGGTCGAGGACGAGGCCAAGTCTCACAAGCCGAGNTTGAATGTCCTACTGGGTCGCACGGTTACATGCATAAGAAAACTTATGTCGGGTAAAGCAAGTAGGGCTAGACACTCCCTCAGGTGAAAAACTCGGCCACTTGGTTCATACACTTACCGGTGGTGAAATTCTAGAAAGGTGTAACGGTGTACAGAGCCGGAGGTGTGATTCCTGAATCTGATACCTAATAAAGGCACATGATTTTGATATATAAATTATTCATTTGATGGGAAACATCCAAGAATGAAATGGTTTTACGACATATGGTTGATTTCAAAATGATCTTTGGATGTGTTTAATCAAAGACGTTGTTTTACAGATATGCGTTGCATTGTGTTGTGAGNACGAGGCCAAGTCTCACAAGCCGAGACTTCAGGGACTCAGGGGCGTGTCTACGCCATTATGCCACAGACTGAGCCGACAGATCCGTCGATGATACAGGGTACATTCTTGCTCTCTCATTTGTGGGCTAAAGTATTGTTTGATTATGGTGTGTNGCTCAAAAAAGTGGGATTGAATGTCCTACTGGGTCGCACGGTTACATGCATAAGAAAACTTATGTCGGGTAAAGCAAGTAGGGCTAGACACTCCCTCAGGTGAAAAACTCGGCCACTTGGTTCATACACTTACCGGTGGTGAAATTCTAGAAAGGTGTAACGGTGTACAGAGCCGGAGGTGTGATTCCTGAATCTGATACCTAATAAAGGCACATGATTTTGATATATAAATTATTCATTTGATGGGAAACATCCAAGAATGAAATGGTTTTACGACATATGGTTGATTTCAAAATGATCTTTGGATGTGTTTAATCAAAGACGTTGTTTTACAGATATGCGTTGCATTGTGTTGTGAGAGTCGATGAGGACTCGAGTTAAAGTTGCATGAGTGAGTTCCATCTCATTTCATTGCATGGCATGGTGAATTCCAGTATAGAGTTGCATATTCTTACTTGGAATGTTAATGTGAATATGAACTGTTAAATGCGAACATTGCATGTGCACTTAGGTGGGGAGTAGCCCTTGTAGGATATACTCTACTAGGCGTTGGCTCACCCTATATGGGAAATATTTCTAGTACGGGTCATACCCCGAGGGACGGCACTCACTCGGGCACTTAAGGAGGAAGGAAAGCCGACTTATGGCTTCCANTGAGTTAGAGATCTCGGGGATTCTACTCACCATGGACCTTAGGGTCATGGACATGTCAGAGTTTTATGTAATCCTTGGAATTGATTGGTTGACGGCACACCGAGTCATCATTGATTGTGATCGGAAGAGGGTCACGGCTTATACGCCTGATGGTGTTTGTTTCAAGTTTCAGGGGGAGAAGCAGTATGCTTTACCCCAAGCCGTGTATGACTCTAGATGGCACGGACACTTGATGGGTTGTCTTGCTAGCCTTACCCTGGAGGGCAAGGTGAGGCAGAAGTTTGGTCTACCTCGGGTTGTGTGCGAGTATGAGGATATTTTTCCTGATGAACTACCGGGATTACCTCCACATAGGGATGTAGACTTTACTACTAAGTTGCATCCGGGTATATCGCTTATCTCTATGACTCCGCATAGAATGGCACCAGTTGAGTTGCAAGAACTCAAGGTCCAATTGCAAGAATTATTGGACAAGGGGTTTATTAGATCGAGCACTTCACCATGGGGCGCTCCGGTCTTGTTTGCCAAGAAGAAAGACAAGTTTCTTCGGTTGTGTATTGATTATCGGTAGTTGAACCGGGTCACTATTAAGAATAGGTACTCTTTGCCAAGGATCGATGACTTGTTTGATCAGTTGAGAGGGGCGCGGGTCTACTCCTAGATAGATCTTCTCGCCGGTTACCATCAATTGAGAGTTAGGGAGGAAGATATACCCAATACGGTGTTTAGGACGCGGTATGGGCATTTCGAGTTTGTCGTCATGCCTTTTGGATTGACGAATGCTCCAGCGACATTCATGGATCTCATGCATAGGGTGTTCCAACCCTATTTAGATCAGTTTGTTATGGTTTTTGTTGTCGACATCCTGATCTACTCCAAGTCTGATGAGGAGTATGAGGGTCACTTGAGGATTGTTCTCCAGATATTGCGAGAGCATCAATTGTACGCCAAGTTCAGCAAGTGTGAATTTTGGCTTATGGAGGTAAAGTTTTTGAGGTATGTAGTGTCGGCTTCGGGTGTATCTGTGAACCCGGAGAAGGTTGAGGCAGTTACGAATTGGAAGAGACCGAAGTCAGTCTTCGAGATACATAATTTCTTGGGATTGGTGGGGTATTACCGGTGGTTTATTGAGGATTTCTCCCGATTGGCTGCACCTATGACGAAGTTGACCCAGAAAGAGGTCAAGTTTGTGTGGAATGACTCTGGTGAGAATGCATTCCAAGAGTTAAAGAGGAGGCTTACTTCAGCTTCTATTCTAATAGTCCCTGAACAGGGACAGAGGTACACGGTCTATTGTGATGCGTTGAAGGATGGGCTGAGATGTGTTTTGATGCAGTCCGGGAGGGTAGTAGCTTATGGTCTCGATAGCTAAAGAATCACTAGCAGAATTACCCCACACATGACATGGAGTTGGCGGCCATTGTCTTTGCCTTGAAGGCTTAGCGTCACTACCTGTATGGCAAGCAGTTTGAAGTGTTTTCGGACCACAAGAGTCTGAAGTATATTTTCACTTAGCCAGACCTCAACATGAGGCAACGCAAGTGGATGAAGTTTCTAGAGGACTACGACTTCACTTTGCATTACCATCCCGGTAAGGCAAACGTGGTGGCTGATGCATTTAGCCGGAAGTTGNCTCGCCGGTTACCATCAATTGAGAGTTAGGGAGGAAGATATACCCAATACGGTGTTTAGGACGCGGTATGGGCATTTCGAGTTTGTCGTCATGCCTTTTGGATTGACGAATGCTCCAGCGACATTCATGGATCTCATGCATAGGGTGTTCCAACCCTATTTAGATCAGTTTGTTATGGTTTTTGTTGTCGACATCCTGATCTACTCCAAGTCTGATGAGGAGTATGAGGGTCACTTGAGGATTGTTCTCCAGATATTGCGAGAGCATCAATTGTACGCCAAGTTCAGCAAGTGTGAATTTTGGCTTATGGAGGTAAAGTTTTTGAGGTATGTAGTGTCGGCTTCGGGTGTATCTGTGAACCCGGAGAAGGTTGAGGCAGTTACGAATTGGAAGAGACCGAAGTCAGTCTTCGAGATACATAATTTCTTGGGATTGGTGGGGTATTACCGGTGGTTTATTGAGGATTTCTCCCGATTGGCTGCACCTATGACGAAGTTGACCCAGAAAGAGGTCAAGTTTGTGTGGAATGACTCTGGTGAGAATGCATTCCAAGAGTTAAAGAGGAGGCTTACTTCAGCTTCTATTCTAATAGTCCCTGAACAGGGACAGAGGTACACGGTCTATTGTGATGCGTTGAAGGATGGGCTGAGATGTGTTTTGATGCAGTCCGGGAGGGTAGTAGCTTATGGTCTCGATAGCTAAAGAATCACTAGCAGAATTACCCCACACATGACATGGAGTTGGCGGCCATTGTCTTTGCCTTGAAGGCTTAGCGTCACTACCTGTATGGCAAGCAGTTTGAAGTGTTTTCGGACCACAAGAGTCTGAAGTATATTTTCACTTAGCCAGACCTCAACATGAGGCAACGCAAGTGGATGAAGTTTCTAGAGGACTACGACTTCACTTTGCATTACCATCCCGGTAAGGCAAACGTGGTGGCTGATGCATTTAGCCGGAAGTTGTGGGGAGTTATGGCTAGTATGGCTTCCCGGGAGTGGAGGATGCTCGAGACTGTGGGACAGTTCGAGCTATATTATATGGGTCAGGCTCAGTGTACTATATGGGAGTTGGTGAGGACTCGAGTTAAAGTTGCATGAGTGAGTTCCATCTCATTTCATTGTATGGCATGGTGAATTCCAATATAGAGTTGCATATTCCTACTTGGNTTTACACATATGCGTTGCATTGTGTTGTGGGAGTCGGTGAGGACTCGAGTTAAAGTTGCATGAGTGAGTTCCATCTCATTTCATTACATGGCATGGTGAACTCCAATATAGAGTTGTATATTCTTACTTGGAATGTTGATGTGAATATGAACTGTCAAATATGAACATTGCATGTGCACTTAGGTGGGGAGTAGCCCTTGTAGGATATACTCTATTGAGCGTTGGCTCACCCTATACGGGAAACATTTCAGGTGTGGGTCATATGCCGAGGGACGGCACTCACTCGGGCACTTAAGGAGGAAGAAAAGCCGACTTGTGGCTTCCAATCCATTTCTTTTGTAAAATTATACTTTTAATTAAATTTTGGCATGTAATTTGTAAAGGAATTGTAATAGAGTCTATATGGACCATTTTAATATAGTCTTGCATGTTTATATGAGTATGGATAATTGGACCCGGTGTGGCCAATGTTTACTTATAAATGGACCCGGTGTGGTCATTGTTGAATATTGGACCTCAGATGGGTCTTGTTATTATATAATGCACAGGTTGTGTTTTGAGTAGAGTTCCCCTTACAAAGGAGACTCTGCCCAAATTTTTAATAAAGGATGGACCCGGGTAAATGGGGCACAACGTTGAGATATCGAGTTACTCGGTATCCACAGGTTATCACGGGTTGATGGGTAATTAACGGACCCCCAGATTTCGGGGTGTCACATGTACAAATGAGGTTTTATGTCAAAAACTCCATTATATGTGTTTTGGGTGGAAATGAGATGGATTGGAAATGATTGTAAATCGAAAACAGAAGAAACAGGGAAGAACTGGCAAAGCATACCAGTACGCGTTTCGATGCGGTGAGGTCCAGTAGGCAAACCGTATCGGTGCACTTTCCAAAAATAAAAAATTTTAAAATTGTTTTGCTATGCAATCGAAATTTGGTTTCCTTGGTTTCAATGATGCAAATGGACATTAAATGATATATAATGGGGTATATTGAACCTCGATTGGATTTAATGATTAATGGAACACAGGTTACACGTGTGAGTTATAATCCCGGGTAAAAGGATACTATTAACGTGATGTCGGGTTGTACAGCAAATCACGAGCAATTTCGCTGGTTGATGGGTGGTCCATGGTGTAAAAAGGACCCCCGGTTTTAGGGGTGTCACATATCCTATTCTCGTTCCTTACACTCATAGACTGCATATGCCTGCAAAGTTATCTGATACATCTGAAATTTTTGAGATTTTTAAATAGGTAAAAATTAATATTCCTTTTTTGGATGCAATTTAACATATACCATCTTATGCCAAGTTCTTGAGGAATTGTGCACAGTGAAGAGGAAGATTAATGTGCAAAAGAAAGCTTTCCTCACAGAGTAGGTAAGCTCCATCTTAAGGACAAACACTCTACCCAAATATGAAGACCCCCGCTATCCCACCATCTCAATCACCATTGGGGATTGTCGGGTAGAGCACGCAATGCTAGATTTGAGTGCAAGTGTAAACCACCTTCCCTATTTCGTATATGTGTAGTTTGGATTAGGAGAATTGAAGCCTACATCCATCACACTCCAGCTTGCCGATAGAAGTGTAAAGATGCCACGAGGAATAGTAGAGGATGTTCTAGTATGAAGAGCACATAATATTGCATATTTAACGGCCTCATTACATGCATTTTAACTCAACTTTGCATTTAATTATTTATAGTTCATTGAATTTGTGAATAATGTGGAAATTTTGATGTTGCAGGTAATCATGGGTAAATGATGGCTTTCAAACCCTGCAACTAAGTATGGATGAGTGGTGGAGAGATGACNGGCTTTCAAACCCTGCAACTAAGTGTGGATGAGTGGTGGAGAGATGGCCATATTACATGAGGATTTGGAGGCTTAAAAGTGAAAGAAATCAAGGAGTTTTCGATAATTGGTAACATAGGTACCGACACCCACACCAATTGGTAGTAGTACTCTAGTATTTTGTATTTGTGACCATGATCCACTTTAAAAGTTGTAGATCTGGATGTCCTTTGTCTTGTGTCAAAATTTCAGTTCAATCGGACAGTGGGATCAAAAGTTATGATAAATTTACTAAAACTGGTCCTGAGTGTGCATCCTCCTTACAACCTACCGGTAGAACCTTAAAACCTACCGGTAGAAAAATCTACTGGAAACTTTCTACAGGTAGGTGTTTGATGTTTTACCTATAGGTTTTATTTAGAAGTGCCAGACACCTTTCCACAAGACTCCACGTACTCCGGGAGCCCACTTCTTGTCATCCTAACCATACCCTAACATCATTGGCACACCATGATGTTCTCTTCCACATTAAATTCAGATTTTGGAAGAGAAAAGCATGGGAGGAACAAGAGAGAGAATATGGGTGGTTGGTGAGGTATGGGAGGTGTATGCTAGGCTTGTCCTTCCTTCTTGAAGTGTCTAATCCCTTCCCACTCATTTGAAGTCAGCTCTCACAGAGCAGGGAAGGGTATGGACAAATTTTGACCAAGCTTTACAATATAATTCAGTTTTTACAAGCTTTTAGAGGGGAAGAGGCTACCTAATCATAGGAGTAGTGTAGAGAGAGAAAACNCAGGGAAGGGTATGGACAAATTTTGACCAAGCTTTACAATATAATTCAGTTTTTACAAGCTTTTAGAGGGGAGGAGGCTACCTAATCTTAGGAGTAGTCTAGAGAGAGAAAGCTAGGGTTCTTGTTTTTTCTTCACCATTTTCATTCTTGTAAGCTTCAATCTATATGTAATCTTTCTTACTAACACTTTTATCTCATTTATTTCAAGTTGTATTGAGTTTACCTGGGGTTTACTAGTTCTATTGCTTGTGTTTGAGTATTTTCTCTTTAAGCTTTACATTTTGTGTATGAATGCTATTTCGTTTGTAGTTTAAACTTCTCTTTACATTAATGCAAGTTCATGTTTGATTTCATTACCATGTTTTTCTCTTTCATGTTTGTTCTTGCCTTTTCTATAAGTAGCAAGACTTTTAGTTGGCTAATCCAAGGGGAATTTCTTCTTGGGTATGTGAAATCAACTCTCTTTCATTCTTCCTTGTAGTGTAAAGTGTTTGGTTTGACTAGGTTCAGCGCGGACGTGGTTGTGGGCTCTTGATACACTACAGACTTGTCACGGGGTATGCTTTTGTCCAACACATTCACATTAGTCCCTCACTTCCTAAGAATCAGTCAAACACCGAGACACCATTGGTTGAATGAATTGAGTCAAATTTTCATTTCCATTAGAACGACCTCTATATGAGTCATACATATGAGTTATAGATTTATAACAGGAATTCTCGCTCATAGGTGGGATGAATTCTGAAGATTATCTAGTTTTTTAATTATTGAATTTCATTTTCATTAGTAGATAATCTCCAAACTCTCAAACTTCAAAGAACTTTTTATTTTTATTTTTCATCACCTTGGATACAAATCTTTCCCCAAGGAGACTACATTGAACTTTTTGTTCGAGTTAGTATACGATATTATTCTTTACGCTTGGGAGCCACTCGTGAAAATACAACCCTTTTGGAGGGCAAACAAACAAATTTGCACACTTGGGGATCCTCAAACTAAAGAGTAGCTTTATTTACTATTAATAATCTTATATTTAATTTAGAATATATCTACACCTTCACAATTCATCCTTTCAAGATTTAATTTATTGTTGTCTCTATTGATCTTAACTTCAAACCCAACATTAGTTACATGTGTTGGCTCAAATGCAACCTAAGAGGGGGGTAAATTAAGTTGTTGATGTTAATGACTAATTTTTAAATTCTTTAATTCTAACTAATTATGCAATGTAAATAACAGTAAAATATATAATGATATAATGAGAGGTGTAGTAATAATGTTGCAAGAAATTTGAAGGGAAGAAGAAAAACAAACAGTATTTATAGAGGTTCGGCCACACCACAATGGC
>CAUOFW020005236.1:283166-296184 GCA_963454935.2 Ilex paraguariensis
AGAAGTGGGTTAAATAATCAAAGAATTTCCAAGCGTATGAAGGGGTATCATTTTTGTTACTTGGTCGATTACTGAGGTCATCTCCTCAAGGAAAACAAATGGTTCAAGAGGTGATGGTCAAAGAAAATAAAAACCTTGAATTTTAAGATTTTGTTGGAAGAAATTTATTACTTTAAGAAATAAAAATTAAAGAAAATAACCGGTTGGTCGGTAGAGATCATCCCACTATGAATAGACACTTTGACTCAATCTCTACAACTCACTCGAGATTGTGTTCAAATGCATTCAAGCGGTAAATATTCGTTTAATACCCAATTATAGATGGANATTTTTTCTATCAAACATGTACAACACTTTAACTAACATGAAGATGATTAATTAAATGAGAGTGTTTGTTATCATCAAAATCTTGTTTAACCAAGCATAGGGTCAACACCCTATAGATTCGATTCTGGACTTAACCGAATTATTACTATAACGTGACCACCTACATTTGAGTGTACACATTTCGGATCAAGTCAAAAGACACTCTCTAAGTCTCAATGTCCAAATCCAAACCTTGATCTGTTGCNAATTTTAACCATTCAATGAACTAAAATAACTTGACGGTAGACAAGCCCTAGTTTTGCGTCAAAATCCCCAATTCACGAATAAGACTACTTCATCCGATCAAACCGATGAACTATTGAAATTACAAGAAAAATAAATACAATGTATTGAAATTGCAATAAATGTATANTATTCCCAAAAAAGGATTCAAAATGATAAAATAGGTAAGTCTCAGTTTGTAAAATAACGTACATAATTTTGAAGTAAAGCAATGTCAGTTAATAACGATCTCAAGTTTATGGTATAAAATAGTAAAGTTTATAGTAGAATAGAATCATTCACAAAAATTACAATTCATAAAATAATCTAATATCTCATGTACGTAGGTGGGAATAACATGAATCTAAACACTGACCTATCTCATTCACCCACCTCAAACCCAACCATCTCATACCAACACNGAGAAAAGAGAAGAACGATGAATTGAACAATGGAATCGAGCTCTCCTCTCTCTTGTCAGACTTAGTTACCAACTAATTACTTGTATTCTATTAACCAAACCTGGAGTAATGAGATTATTGAAAAATATGGATTTGAAATGAGTCTCATAAGAGTAAATGTATTATAACCCTCAAACCATGATAAGCACAATANTAGTCTCAAACCTATGTGGACAAATAGTGGTTGGCTTTCACAAGAAACCAAAACTTCAAAGATTGTAAGGCAACCAAAANAATGGATTTGAAATGAGTCTCATAAGAGTAAATGTATTATAACCCTCAAACCATGATAAGCACAATACTCACAAGGTTTATATATGCATCTCTACTATGGATGTCAAGCTTTTTTGAAGCATGACTCTAATCTCATACATCTCAATAGAAGTTACATTCTTATCATGAACAAAGTTAGAGTTTCCAGTAGAAACCTCACTATGATATTCAACCATAGGATACAAGTCTGTAGGGTATAGCATGCAACCAATTCGGGTATCACTTAGCATATCTAAATCGCATAGCCCNTCTGTAGGGTATAGCATGCAACCAATTCGGGTATCACTTAGCATATCTAAATCTCACAGCTCTGAATANCCTCACTATGATATTCAACCATAGGATACAAGTCTGTAGGGTATAGCATGCAACCAATTCGGGTATCACTTAGCATATCTAAATCGCATAGCCCTTAAGAAACAACAAGTATCAATCAAATAGAAATATTTTTTTAAAAAAAATTCAAAATTTTCACTAAAACTACTAAAATAAACAGAAATAGGAGAAAAACCAAAATTTTCAATTTTTTGCACTACTAAAATAAGCAGAAATAGGAGCAAAACCATGGTCTAACCCTCACCCCCTAACTAAAATTTGCACTGTCCTCAATGCAAAAAAGGGAATGCAATGAGAAATTTAAAAAAAAAAAAAAAAGAAGGGAAAAGAGAACACCTAAGTGTAGCTCCTACATAAAAGGAAATGACAAAATTATCTAAAAAGAAAAGAAGTTATCTAATTGAACTAATGTACAAGAATTCAAGTCAACCAGGCTCCAATTGCCCAATTCCCAATTTCACTCGGGATTTATCTCCACCAAAGAATAGTTCTTGTTTTGGGTTTCTTTGCACAATTCAATATACAATACAACCTCAGACTTATCTTCCTCACATCCAGAATTAATCCAACACAATTGTAGATGATCAGAATACATAGAAGTTTTAAACTTCTCCTCCACACTCTTATCTACGATGTCCATCTCACAAAACTCTCCCTTACCCCCTAGTTTCTTTGCAACATGAAAAATATTGAATTCAGTAATCATATTTCAACGGAGAATTTCATTACACCACTCCTACAATTTATTAATGCGTNCAAGATTCAAAGCCACCTAACAAGACTCTTCAAGTCCACCTAATAAGATTCAAGGCTACCTAACAAGACTTTTCAAGTCTACCTAACGAGATTCAANTACACCACTCCTACAATTTATTAATGCATTTGATGTTGCAAGGAATGGGTATCCTAGGATTATGGGAATCTGTGCAGTGGGGTTAGCAACTGATTCAGTGTCCATTATTATAAATTCGAAGGGAAAGTAAAACCTATCTACCAAAACCAACACATCTTCAACTACATCTCTCAGTACTTTCAAACTTCAGCCCTCCAACTAAAGAGTAATTGCAGTGGGCTTTAATTTTTTCAGGCCTAATTGCTTCTAAACTGAAAAGGGTACGAGATTCACACTCACACCAAAGTGTACAATTGCTTGTTTGATTGAAAAATTCTCAATAGTGGGGCAGCTGAGATCGTTATACTTGTATGGAGTGTTGGTTCGGAGAATAGTGCTTACCTGCTCCGTCAAGAATGCTTTGTTTTGCACATTCAATTTTCTCTTGACAGTGCACAAATCCTTTAAGAACTTAGCATATGAAGGCACTTTTCGGATTGCATCAAGAAGAGGAATATTAATTTTTACCTACTTGAATAAATCAAGAATTTCAGCTTGGTTGGCTTATTTTGTAGGCATTTTCAATCGGTGAGGGTAGGGAGCAGGATTAAGGACCACCTCATTAGACTCAACAAACTTGGGCAGCTTGATTAACCCTAATTAAGACATAATTTAATAGGTAAATTGTGTTAGTTGAATAAAGTTAAACTAGTCAAAATAAATCAAATTAGAATTAGTGTGTGAATAAAGGATAATGCATTAATTGTTGTTCTTTTCAGGATTTTGTGCATCAAAGCTACAAACTACTGGGGAGCCAATTGCATTAAAGCTATAAACTAGTGGGGTGCCAATTATCAAAGCTAAAAACAAAGGGGGATCAAAGAATTCAAGGCCACCTAACAAGATTTTCAAGTCCACCTAACAAGATTCAAAGCCACCTAACAAGATTTTCAAGTCCACCTAACAAGATTCAAAGCCACCTAACAAGACTTTTCAAGTCCACCTAACAAGATTCAAGGCCACCTAACAAGACTTTCACCCTCCCTTGTTGCCTATAAATACCACCCCTTAGGACTTGTAAATCATTCATCTTTTGGTAGTGGAAAACCCTCCAAAAGTATTATTGCTTTCCTTATTGCTTATAGCTTTCTTTAAGTATTGCTTTCTTTTATTGTATTCTTGCTTCCATTTAATTTATTGCTTTATTTTACTTTAAGTATTGCTTTCTTTTATTGTGNACCTATCTACCAAAACCAACACATCTTCAACTACATCTCTCAGTACTTTCAAACTTTAGCCCTCCAACTAAAGAGTAATTGCAGTGGGCTTTAATTTTTTCAGGCCTAATTGCTTCTAAACTGAAAAGGGTACGAGATTCACACTCACACCAAAGTGTACAATTGCTTGTTTGATTGAAAAATTCTCAATAGTGGGGCAGCTGAGATCGTTATACTTGCATGGAGTGTTGGTTCGGAGAATAGTGCTTACCTGCTCCGTCAAGAATGCTTTGTTTTGCANCACCAAAGTGTACAAGTGCTTGTTTGATTGAAAAATTCTGAATAGTGGGGCAGCTGAGATCGTTATACTTGGATGGAGTGTTGGTTCGGAGAACAGTGCTTACCTGCTCCGTCAAGAATGCTTTTTTTTTGGACATTCAATTTTCTCTTGACAGTGCACAAATCCTTTAAGAACTTAGCATATGAAGGCACTTTTCGGATTGCATCAAGAAGAGGAATATTAATTTTTACCTACTTGAATAAATCAAGAATTTCAGCTTGGTTGGCTTATTTTGTAGGCATTTTCAAATAGGTGAGGGTAGGGAGCAGGAGTAAGGACCACCTCATTAGACTCAACAAACTTGGGCAGCTTGATTAACCCTAATTAAGGCGTAATTTAATAGGTAAATTGTGTTAGTTGAATAAAGTTAAACTAGTCAAAATAAATCAAATTAGAATTAGTGTGTGAATAAAGGATAATGCATTAATTGTTGTTCTTTTCAGGATTTTGTGCGTCAAAGCTACAAACTACTGGGGAGCCAATTGCATTAAAGCTACAAACTACTGGGGTGCCAATTATCAAAGCTCAAAACAAAGGGGGATCAAAGAATTCAAGGCCACCTAACAAGATTTTCAAGTCCACCTAACAAGATTCAAAGCCACCTAACAAGATTTTCAAGTCCACCTAACAAGATTCAAAGCCACCTAACAAGACTTTTCAAGTCCACCTAACAAGATTCAAGGCCACCTAACAAGACTTTCACCCTCCCTTGTTGCCTATAAATACCACCCCTTAGGACTTGTAAAGCATTCATCTTTTGGTAGTGGAAAACCCTCCAAAAGTATTATTGCTTTCCTTATTGCTTATAGCTTTCTTTAAGTATTGCTTTCTTTTATTGTATTCTTGCTTCCTTTTAATTTATTGCTTTCTTTTACTTTAAGTATTGCTTTCTTTTATTGTGTTATTGCTCTTTTACTTCCATTGCTTGAGCTTCCTTCTTCCCTTAGAGGAGTGAAACTCTTCCACTTTTCTAGAGCTTTACCAAAGCCGTGAAGGGTGGAACGTGATTCACTCATTCTTTGTCGAAGATCGGCTCCTTGTGTAAAATGTGTTACCTTGTAACTCCTCTACTTGGAGGGATGAGCATCACTCACTTTTCTAGTTTTAACAAAGCCATGAAGAGTGAGTAGTTTCTCATCCAATCTTTAGTAAGAGGTGGTTATCCGGAAGTTAAATTTATGCAATTCGTTTATGCTTAGCTTTAGTCTTTATTTTTTCATAATGTCTTCTCATCATATTGTTGTCTTTATTTTAAGCATGAATAGCTAAATCTCTTAGTTGGCAAAACCAAGAGGAACCTCCACTTGGGTATACCATTTCAACTCATTCTCCTCCCCTCTTTCAGAGTTCAATGGTTCGGTTTGACTGGGTTGAGGGTGGATAACTTGGTGAGTCTTTGATATTCCGTAGGCCTAGTCACGGTTTATGCTTAGATACTCACCAATCTTACCCCTAGCTTCCCACGAATCAATCGTTCATTCATGCTCTATTGGAGGAGGGTTTCGAGTTGAGACGGTATTCCTATTGGAGTGACCTCTTGGATTTGTCAACATTTGTTTCTCATTTTACTAGCATCAAAACAACTTCACCAAACAACTTCCAACAATCAAAGATTTTATACTTTTTTTCTCCCAAAATCACCTTTCCCTCGATTTTCTTCCATCCTCGTAGAAACGACCTTGGAATACCACCAAGTAAAATACGATCCGCGAAAGTCTCCTTGCGCTTGGGGAGCACTTTTGTTCACACATACTCACATTTGAAATCTCATTCATCCACCATTCCGTTGCCCTTTCTTTTGACATCATCCCTAGGAGAGTGACACTCCCCTTTATTCATATACTATACATGCTAAAAGGTGATGTTTATAGGTTAGGAAACAACAAGAAAATTTGTCAAGCATTTTTGGCGCCGTTGCCGGGGAAGGCAAGTGTCAAACCAAGAAGGTGATTTTTGGACGACGGAGGTAAGTCCCATGATCTTCATCATGAGCTGTGGTACGTTGTTCCATGTACATAATCTTGTTTGTGTATAACTTTATTTGTATATATTTTGTTTTATGTGGAGGCGAAACGATCGAAACCGGTTTGTTAGACAAAATTTGGCCCCTACCATGAATATTGTCCAAGAACAACTCNGTTGAGACGGTATTCCTATTGGAGTGACCTCTTGGATTTGCCAACATTTGTTTCTCATTTTACTAGCATCAAAAAAACTTCACCAAACAACTTCCAACAACCAAAGATTTTACACTTTCTTTTTTCCAAAATCACCTTCCCCTCGGTTTACTTCCTTCCTCGTGGAAACGAACTTGGAATACCACCAAGTAAAACACGATCCGCGAAAGTCTCCTTGCGCTTGGGGAGCACTTTTGTTCACACTTACTCACATTTGAAATCTCGTTCATCCACCATTCCGTTGCCCTTTCTTTTGACATCATCCCTAGGAGAGTGACACTCCCCTTTATTCATATACTATACATGCTAAAAGGTGATGTTTATAGGTTAGGAAACAACAAGGAAATTTGTCAAGCATTTTTGGCGCCGTTGCCGGGGAAGGCAAGTGTCAAACCAAGAAGGTGATTTTCGGACGACGGAGGTAAGTCCCATGATCTTCATCATGGGCTGAGGTACGTTGTTCCGTGTACATAATCTTGTTTGTGTATAACTTTGTTTGTATATATTTTGTTTTATGTGGAGGCAGAACGACCGAAACTGACTTGTTAGACAAAATTTGGCCCCTACCATGAATATTGACCAAGAACAACCCGAGGATGCGGGTGACAATTTTGACAATATAGGTGCAAATCCAAATGTCCAAAGGGGAGCAAATCCAAATGTCCAAAGGGGTGGGGGACCACAAGAACCCCAAATACCCAATCCGAGAATGAATTTTCCCCCTCCCGTGAATGAGGGGAATAATTTTCAAATGGATCCCCCGGTGAGGTCAATGAGGGATTTCCTACAACCAACACGAAGCACCACACCATCATGCATCCTCCTTCCGGTCCAAGCTCATCTTTTCATAGTTAAGCCAGGGATGTTGCAACTAATTCCCACGTTCAACGGATTTGAAACTCAGAGCCCCTATTCACACATAAGGGATTTTGAGGAAATGGTTGCAACCTTCCTCCCCAATCATGGGATGGAAGAGATAGCTAGAATGAAATTGTTTCCCTTTTCCCTGAAAGACAAGGCAAAAACGTGGCTTATTTCCTTAAGGCCTCGAACCATCACATCGTGGAGCCAAATGATTTCTGAGTTTTTGAACAAATTCTTTCCGGTGCATAAAACCACCGCCCTAAAAAAGCAAATTCAAAACTTTTCAGAAAAGCCCAATGAGCAATTCTATCAATGTTGGGAGAGGTACAAGGAATTGCTACAATCCCTTCCACATCATGGCTTTGAACCATGGCAATTGGTGAGTTTCTTTTATGAAGGAATCACACCGGGCCATCGACAGTTCATTGACATGATGTGTAATGGGGAGTTTTTGAACAAAGACCCTGATGAGGCCTTAGATTACTTTGATACATTGGCACAAAATGCACAATCATGGGACATTACAGATCCCACCGATGTACCAAGGTCTTCTCCTCAAAAGACTGGCCAAACTCAAGGGGGAGGGATTTATGATTTGAGAGACCGGGAAGACTTGTTTTCAAAAATTGCTAAATTGTCAAGGAAAGTTGAGAGTCTTGAAGTCAATAAGAGACACGAGGTGTCTAATGTGTCACGAACCGAGGAGGGTTGTTCAATTTGCGAATGTATGGAGCATTCCCTATCGGATTGCCCAAACATTCCGACCCTTAAAGAAGCGTACCATGAACAAGTCCATGCATTCAACCAAACGAGGCAATCATTTTCTCCCAATTCAAATACTTACAATCCGGGTTGGAGTAATCACCCAAATTTTAGTTGGAGAAATGAAAACCCCATTCCTCATGGTTCAAGTGCATATGCATCTCCCATGCCTCCCAAGCAAAACCAATACCATGGCCAAGGGCAAGCATCTAGCTCTCAATACCCCCGGACCAATCCACAAGGGTATTTGTCAAACCCACCACCAAAGAATTTTTCACCAAATCCACCTCCACAAAGTTTTTCTCAAGGACCGTCCAATCCATCCACATACCAACCTCCTCACAAAAGGAATTTGGAGGATATGGTCCATTCCTTCATTCAAAGCCAAACCGCCATCAATAACCAAAATGCCACAGCCATCAATGATGTAAGAGCCCAACTCACAAAGTTGACAAACTCCATAGGGGCATCTCAACAAGAAAAGGGGAAGTTCCCCGCTCAACCACAAGAGAACCCTAGGGGTCAACACCTTGTTGAGTCATCGGAACCTTCGAAATAGAGTTGCAAACAACTCAAAGCTGTCATCACCCTCCGCAGTGGCAAAGAAATTGACAAAACCATTTTGCCAACGGTCTCACCCAAGACCACATTGCCAAAAGAAAAAGATCTCTTGGGTGACGCCGACAAGAGTGAGGTGCGTGAAGAGAAAGAAAGAGAGGTTGTTGAGAAAGGAAAATTAATTGATAATTGTGTGTTTATTCCTTCCATGCCTGCCCCTTTCCCAAGTCATTTGAAACCAGCTGTCAAGGTGGCTAATTATGCTGATATTTTGAAAATGTTTAAGCAGTTGAAGATTAACATTCCACTCCTCGACGCCATCAAGCAAATTCCATCATGTGCTAAGATTTTGAAGGACTTATGCACGGTGAAGAGAAAACTGAATGTCCACAAGAAAGCATTCCTCACCGAGCAAGTGAGCTCAATTTTGAGGACTAACACTCCTCCCAAATTCAAAGACCCNNAATGTCCACAAGAAAACATTCCTCACCGAGCAAGTGAGCTCAATTTTGAGGACTAACACTCCTCCTAAATTCAAAGACCCCCATTGTCCAACCATAGCCATCACCATTGAAAATTATTGAGTGGAGCATGCACTCCTCGATTTGGGGGCAAGTGTGAATCTTCTTCCCTAATCGATGTACCAACAACTGCAGCTTGTGGAGTTGAAGCCCACCTCAATCACACTTCAATTGGCGGATCGTAGTATCCGTACACCAAGGGGAGTAGTTGAGGATGTCTTTGTTCAAATTGATAAATTTTACTTCCCTGTCGATTTCATTGTGTTTGATACACATCTTGTTGCAAACCTTAGCTCCCAAATTCTCGTAATACTTGCAAGACCTTCCTTGCTACATCTAATGCCGTGATAAATTACAGGAGCGGTCTAATGAAGTTGGCATTTGGGAATATGACAATGGAGCACAATGTATTCAACTTGGCAAAGCAACCGGGTGATGATGAGGAAGTAAGTGAGGTCAATAGAATCGACACTTTGGTTGAGGAGCACTTGGAGCTGGAGGGGATATTGAAATTTAAGGAAGAAGGAATTGTGGATCTTGAGAATTATGATGAGCAAGAGGAGGTAGAAGATTTGAAAGGGATGGAAAGGTGGATCCCTACATTCGAAGAGTTACCCCATCGAGAAAAGAAAATTTTTCCGTCGGATGAACAAAAGCCCAACTTGGAGTTGAAGCCCTTGCCCACCCATTTGAAGTACGCCTATCTTGGGGAAGGTGAAACATTTCCGGTGGTCATTAGCTCTACATTAAACATGGAACAAGAAAAAGAACTCTTGGAGGTGTTGAGAAAACATAAAGGAGCAATTGGGTGGACCATTGCGGATATCAAGGGGATAAGCCCTCTCATTTGCACCCACCGCATATATCTTGAGGAGGATTCCAAACCTTCCTGACAACCACAAAGGTAGTGGNCAGTAGTGTTTGCCTTAGATAAATTCCGTGCTTACATCATTGGTTCGCCTATTGTTGTCTTTACTGATCACTCTGCTTTAAAGTATTTGTTGTGTAAGCAACATGAAAAATCGAGACTTATTAGATGGAAACTCCTCCTATAAGAATTCGACTTGACGATTAAGGACAAGAAAGGAGTTGAGAACGTGGTGGCGGATCATTTATCCCGGCTTGTAGTGCAAGAGGCCGATGAGCACATTCCTATCCCTTGACTTTTTTCCTGATGAGCAATTGCTGTCAATTCACTCTGTATGTCCTTGGTATGTTNTACGGTGGTTGAGAATGATGAGAATGAGCTTATTTCTACAAGAGTAATCACCGGATAGAGGGTGTGCATTGATTATCGAAAGTTGAATGCTTGCACAAGAAAATACCACTTCCCATTACCATTCCTTGATCAAGTTCTAGAACGAGTAGCGGGGCATCTATTCTACTATTTTTTAGATGGATACTCCGGCTACAATCAGATTGAGATTGCTTTGGAGGATCAAGAGAAGACCACTTTCACATGCCCTTATGGTACCTTTGCCTACCGCCACATGCCATTTGGAATGTGCAATGCTCCGGGGACTTTCCAGCNGAGATGTGTACCTAAAAATGAACAGCGGGATGTCCTTGCATTTTGCCATTCACAAGTTTGCGGTGGATATTTCTCAGCGAAAAAGACTTCAGCCAAAATTTTTCAATCAGTTTTGTTTTTCTTAGTCGTAGATATTGGTGTTTTTGTCAAAGCTCAAGTGCGAGGTGTTCTCTAACCCTTATTATCTTTTTACTGTCTATCATTGAATATCATATTTATNAAGATGTGAGGAGAAGAATCTAGTCTTGAATTGGGAAAAGCATCACTTTATGGTGACAAAAGGAATTGTGCTTGGCCATATTGTTTTGGCAAGGGGTATTGAAGTCGATAAATCCAAGGTGGAGGCCATCTCCAACCTCCCTACGCGAAGAGCCATCAAAGGCATCCGGTCATTTTTGGGCCATGCAGGTTTTTATCGTCGATTCATAAAGAATTTCAGTGCATTGGCCCGACCCTTGACCAACCTGCTGTCTAAGGAGGTCNCGGATATGCAGCTGTCGACACTCAAAAAATAAAAAAATAAAAAAATAAAAAAATGGGATGCCTTTATAAGGTTTTCAAATTTTTTTTCTCCCATCCACTAATGATTGGTCTCCCCTTCTTCTTCCCTTCTGTTTTCTTCTTCTTCTTCTTCTTCGTCGTTCTCTCTGTTCTCTATAAAAACAAACCACCCCTGCAAATCCATGACCATATACACCGACGACCCAGTCCTTTGTTTAATAATTTGGCTTATATGTTTGTATTTGTTCATGGGTGCTCTTTTTCTGTTCACACTTTGGGTGAGGGGTTTCCAGCCTAACACAAATCTCCCTCGAGTGGGTTAATTGTTGTGTTTTATTTGTTGGTTTCGGCATCTAAACAGATCTTTACACCCACCACTTTTTCCTCTTTCTTTGTCTTTTTCTTCTTCTTATTTCTATTGTGCTATTCTCTATAACACGACCCAACTCCCAAAAATCCCATGACCATATTCCCCGAAGACCCAATCGTTTGTCTCATGCTCGGCATTTGTTTACTCTATTTGTACATGGCTTTTTCTTCTTCTGTTTGCATTTAAAATCAATGGTTTTCATCCTAGCAAAAACCCAGATCTGCGTGGAGAAGATTAATTTGTGTATTTTCTTTGTAGGTTTCGACAGTTTAACAGATCTCTACCCTACAACTTGATCTCCAAACTCTACACACTGGTAAATTCAAAACATTGGGGACAATGTTCGGTTTAGGTTGGGGGGTGTGATCTACGATTCCAGTTTGTTATAGTTTCGTTTGTTATAGTTTCGTATTTTTTTTTAAAAAAAAATATTGTTCTAGATTGCGTATTTTTATAGTATTTTTGCTTATATTTCATGATCACATCAAATGCAGCGTCAATTGTCTTTGTGACTAGCAGACGTTAAAGAACCAGGTAGTGAGTCCTAAAGCATAGAAAGCATGGATGTTAAAATTTTTTGGTTTAGTTTGGGAGTCTTGCGCACATTTCCATCTGATGTGCATACTGTGATTATGAGAAAAGTAATAGTAGTCAAAAAAATTGAAATCCGAGAAACACAAGCAAAACCATTGTGTGGCATAAGTACTTTTGCTTAACGTCATCGTGCCAAACGGCTGGGTGCTTGTAAACAATGTGTCAGGTGTTTTCACATGAAAAAATACAATCAGTGTTCTGAACCAATTTCGGGTCGTGCAACCGATCGATTAAACTGGATAGTGTATGGGCAGAGTAAGGATTTTCCTGAGACGCCATCTTATACCAGTCCGGGACTTACACGTTATGTGCGACAAGTGAGAAGGGTCACTAATAATGACATAGACACAAGTGACGACTCGGATTAAATTTTAACTAATAATGACAAAGCTGTGGAAAAATGTGTTTTGAGGATGAAGGTTAATGGTCCGAAATTTTTTTTTTTTTTGTAAATATTTGTTTATGTACAAAGTCTTTTTGTTGAAATAAAGATATGGGTCGAGTAAGATTTGTCCTAAAATGCCAACTTGTAGCGTGGGTAGGGACCTATCCTGAGACACCATAGTTTTCCAAGTTCAATATGTGCATTTAGTTTTTTTTGTAAATTTTCATAGATAAATGTGTATGTAAATAGTTTTGATTTTTATTCGAGTGAAAAAAAAAGCCACATTTCCTTGAAAAATGGTATTTTCTCTATGCTTAAATGTCAAATGTACATTGGTATTTGTTAATCTTAAGGTACAGAATGACCAGACTCGAAAATAGAATTATAATATAACTGACATTCTTTGGAAACCTAACATAACCAGTGGAGATAACGAAGAATACCATGGTATGTTTTGAGCCTTATGATGCTTTCTGAGAGACAATCAACATTTACTCAAGTAAGCTCTTTCAGTTTCAATTGTTGAATAATCTCATTAAACTTGCTTTGATTAAATGCAACTAAAGTAATCTATTGACATATCCTACAGAGAACCTTTGCATGCGACACAGACACATACTTGAGAAAGGATTTTAGGCCATCTTTGAGTTGATTTTGAACCTTAGGCATTACTTCTACAAAATTATATCCCTAGTTAGCCATGTTTGA
>CAUOFW020005236.1:296218-311517 GCA_963454935.2 Ilex paraguariensis
TATAGGCAGAGTAAGGATTTTTCTGAGACGCCATCTTATACCAGTCCGGGACTTACACGTTATGTGCGACAAGTGAGAAGGGTCACTAATAATGNAAAAAACACTTAACATACCTTGCTATCCAATTTTTTCTTGCACCCTCTTATAAATCAATATGACATAGAAAGAGAAGAAAAAACATAAAAGAAGATGATGGCTACTGTTCAACGAAGAATCGAAAAAAAAAAATGAAAGAAAGAAATATCATTTCTAGGCAAAAGACTGAAAATCAAGAAAGAGGTGTGCTACATTAAAAAAGGGTANAATATTTGTTTATGTACAAAGTCTTTTTGTTGAAATAAAGATATGGGTCGAGTAAGATTTGTCCTAAAATGCCAACTTGTAGCGTGGGTAGGGACCTATCCTGAGACACCATAGTTTTCCAAGTTCAATATGTGCATTTAGTCTTTTTGTAAATTTTCATAGATAAATGTGTATGTAAATAGTTTTGATTTTTATTCGAGTGAAAAAAAAAACCCCATTTCCTTGAAAAATGGTATTTTCTCTATGCTTAAATGTCAAATGTACATTGGTATTTGTTAATCTTAAGGTACAGAATGACCAGACTCGAAAATATAATTATAATATAACTGACATTCTTTGGAAACCTGACATAACCAGTGGAGATAACGAAGAATACCATGGTAAGTTTTGAGCCTTACGATGCTTTCTGAGAGACAATCAACATTTACTCAAGTAAGCTCTTTCACTTTCAATTGTTGAATAATCTCATTAAACTTGCTTTGATTAAATGCAACTAAAGTAATCTATTGACATATCCTACAGGGAACCTTTGCATGCGACACATGCACATACTTGAGAAAGGATTTTAGGCCATCTTTGAGTTGATTTTGAACCTTAGCCATTGCTTCTACAAAATTATATCCCTAGTTAGCCATGTTTGAGCCTTCAATGAATGATGATTTTTTTTTTCTCGAAAAACCCATATGATAACCGAGCCACACAAACAAAAAAAAACTTAACATACCTTGGTATCCAATTTTTTCTTGCACTCTCTTATAAATCGGTATGACATAGAAAGGCAAGAAAAAAAAAAAAAAAAGAAGGTGGTGGCTACTATACAACAAAGAATCGAAAAAAAAATGAAAGAAGGAAATACCATTTCTAGGCAAAAGACTGAAAAGCAAGAAAGAGGTGTGCTACATTAAAAAAGGGGATAGCTTTTGAATACCATTGACGTCATTTCATTAGCCACTAACCTCTGGCCACATTACAACCTATAGAAAGTCCTAATTGATCTCAAGTCTAATGCATGTGCGTTGTCGACCGAAAACTGGGGTATGTTAAATAGTATTTCTTTAATTGCATTGATATTCTTCCATGAGATTATGCCAAGAACATGATTAGCCTACTTTCTTAAGACTTTCACTCCCTTTCTAACTGTGCATGTGATTCTTCGATTGACCATCCTCTGATCACATGCCCTTTGAGAGACAAGTCACTATAATCGGAGTGAATTTTTTGCTGAGAGCATTCTAAGAGAGATTTGAGAAATCAAAGCTATCCATGGAAGGTGATAAAGTAGAATGTTTGTTATATAACAATTCTTGCTACTAGACTGATCATTCCTACTACACAAGGAATTCCAAATACCAATGTAACAAGTGTTTATTTTTGTATAGAGTACGTACCAATGACAGAGAAGTGTTCGGAAAAAAATTCAAAATTAAGAGATGTGTGCCTCAATGATTTTGTTGCTAACTCATTTTGACAAGAAATCTTACAGATACACATCTTTTAATTGGAGTTTGTAGGTAGCTTCACTAGAAACCTTCACGTGACAAAACTTGTCCACTAGGGATCACCTATGGGTTTAACGGCTTATTGCATATGCTAAATGCAATCGTGTTATCTACGAAAGTGATTTTATTTTGTTATGTTGTTTATTACTAGGGACTAGTAATATTTAGGTTGGGGGTGTGATTAACCCTAATTAAGGCATAATTTAATAGGTAAATTGTGTTAGTTGAATAAAGTTAAACTAGTCAAAATAAATCAAATTAGAATTAGTGTGTGAATAAAGGATAATGCATTAATTGTTGTTCTTTTCAGGATTTTGTGCGTCAAAGCTACAAACTACTGGGGAGCCAATTGCATTAAAGCTACAAACTACTGGGGTGCCAATTATCAAAGCTCAAAACAAAGGGGGATCAAAGAATTCAAGGCCACCTAACAAGATTTTCAAGTCCACCTAACAAGATTCTAAGCCACCTAACAAGATTTTCAAGTCCACCTAACAAGACTCTTCAAGTCCACCTAACAAGATTCAAGGCCACCTAACAAGACTTTCACCCTCCCTTGTTGCCTATAAATACCACCCCTTAGGACTTGTAAAGCATTCATCTTTTGGTAGTGGAAAACCCTCCAAAAGTATTATTGCTTTCCTTATTGCTTATAGCTTTCTTTAAGTATTGCTTTCTTTTATTGTATTCTTGCTTCCTTTTAATTTATTACTTTCTTTTACTTTAAATATTGCTTTCTTTTATTGTGTTATTGCTTTCTTTTACTTCCATTGCTTGAGCTTCCTTCTTCCCTTAGAGGAGTGAAACTCTTCCACTTTTCTAGAGCTTTACCAAAGCCGTGAAGGGTGGAACGTGATTCACTCATTCTTTGTCGAAGATCGGCTCCTTGTGTAAAATGTGTTACCTTGTAACTCCTCTACTTGGAGGGATGAGCATCACTCACTTTTCTAGTTTTACCAAAGCCATGAAGAGTGAGTAGTTTCTCATCCAATCTTTAGTTAGAGGTGGTTATTCGGAAGTGAAATTTATGCAATTCGTTTATGCTTAGCTTTAGTCTTTATTTTTTCATAATGTCTTCTCATCATATTGTTGTCTTTATTTTAAGCATGAATAGCTAAATCTCTTAGTTGGCAAAACCAAGAGGAACCTCCACTTGGGTATACCATTTCAACTCATTCTCCTCCCCTCTTTCAGAGTTCAATGGTTCGGTTTGACTGGGTTGAGGGTGGATAACTTGGTGAGTCTTTGATATTCCATAGTCCTAGTCACGATTTATGCTTAGATACTCACCANCGGTTTGACTGGGTTGAGGGTGGATAACTTGGTGAGTCTTTGATATTTCGTAGGCCTAGTCACGATTTATGCTTAGATATTCACCAATCTTACCCCTAGCTTCCCACGAATCAATCATTCATTCATGCTCTATTGGAGGAGGGTTTCGAGTTGAGACAGTATTTCTATTGGAGTGACCTCTTGGATTTGCCAACATTTGTTTCTCATTTTACTAGCATCAAAACAACTTCACCAAAAAACTTCCAACAATCAAAGATTTTACACTTTCTTTCTCCCAAAATCACCTTCCCCGTGGAAACGACCTTGGAATACCACCAAGTAAAACACGATCCACGAAAAGTCTCCTTGCGCTTGGGAGCACTTTTGTTCACACATACTCACATTTGAAATCTCATTCATCCACTATTTCGTTGCCCTTTCGTTTGACATCATCCCTAGGAGGGTGACACTCCCCTTTGTTCATATACTATACATGCTAAAAGGTGATGTTTATAGGTTAGGAAACAACAAGGAAATTTGTCAAGCACAGCTCAAGTGACTGAATATCCTTAGGATTACCCTAAGTTAATTTTGCTATTAATAGTTTTATCAATTTCTTTACCACTCCAAAGAGTGGTTATGGACTTGAGTTGTTCCTCATTGCTTGTGACTTNATCCTTAGGATTACCCTAAGTTAATTTTTCTATTAATAGTTTTATCAATTTCTTTACCACTCCAAAGAGTGGCTATGGACTTGAGTTGTTTCTCATTGCTTTTGACATTAGAAATCTCAATCCCATGTTGACATTTTGGATTTTTTTAGGGTTATGCAGGAAATTGTACCTTTTTCCTGTTGCATCATCCCCATATTGTTGGTTAACTTAGTCATTTGAGACCTAATGTCATTCAGAGCTTGATTGGTTTGGTTGTTCATGGTGGTCTGGCTCTGAAAAAATTAATAGAGAACATTCTCATTGTTTTTCTTGTAAGGAGGCTGATATGGAGGTACAATAGCTTAACCTTGGGGAGCAAACCCTTGTGGAGATGAGTTTTTTACAAACCCTTGTGGTGGTGGGTGCAAATATTGGTTACTTGTAGACTGAACAAGACTGGACATTGGTTGACTAGAAGGGATATATGGCATAGAGGTGGAGGATTGAGCAATGGTGTCATTCATCCAACTGATATTCAGGTGATTACGCCCACCCTGGTTATATATATTGGAGTAGGGGGAATTTTGTTGCCTGATTAACCCTAATTAATATATAAATTAAAACAATAATAAAGTCGAATTGGTGTGATAAAATAACTAAAAAACTAGCAATTAAAGTCAATTAGGGTTTGTGCGGTAATTAAGATTTTCTATTTGTTATGTTTACAATTTGCAGGTTTAATGTANGATAAAATAACTAAAAAACTAGCAATAAAAGTCAATTAGGGTTTGTGCGGTAATTAGGATTTTCTGTTTGTTAGGTTTACAATTTGCAGGTTTAATGCAGAATTACTATAGAATACAAGGAGCAAAGTAAAGAAGGTTGAAAATACCAAGGCTCAAGTGTAATTAAATCAAATGAAAAGTCAACACAATGCAACTTGCATTTCCAGCAAAGCTCCACCGTCAGGACGGTGGTGACGGCATCTGGACGGTCACCTTGATGCCTATCTTCATGTTGTCCACCTTCTGCTTCTTCAAATGACTATAAATAGCCATCCCCTTTTTCAGACTTCAGCAGGCCGNTATCTTCATGCTGTCCACCTCCTGCTTCTTCAAATGACTATAAATAGCCATCCCCTTGTTTAGACTTCAGCAGGCCAGAACCAAGAGATAAAAGAAAAGAGAAAAAGAATAGAGAAAGAGAAAGGAAAGAGAAAGAAAAGAGAAAGAGAAAAAGAGAAGTTGCAAAAATGATCCGGTTCGTGATGCACTTCAGTCTAAATTTTGTACATTTACATTTCTGTTGTATCTTTCTATTCGGATAGTTGAACTTTCGTCACCTTTTTGTCTTAACTGATAATAAAGGTGATTGTGTTTCAATTGTTTCTTCTAAAAGACATTTTAGATTCTTTCTTTTAATTTTAGTTATAATGAAAACTACCTGCACTCTTTGCTTCTCTGTAACAATGGGGCGTGAATAGTTCCATATATCCTCCAGTGAGAGGTAAACATATGTATAATACTGGTTAAATTCTGGAAATGTTGATGTTTTATATATTTATTTATCTATGTATTATATGCTTCATGCATGATACAGTGATGTATGTACTTTTGGTGCTGTGCTTGGAGGTATGTCATCAGTGCATCATCAACCTGCTGGTAAAACAACCACGGCATTCCTATCGGTATGGCTAGTCCTCCACCGGAACGCTGAGGATGTTAACCGATGCATGGTACAAAACCTAACTGATCCTTTTGGGTTATTAGGGTTTAACTTATATATATATATATATATATATATGTATAAAACTATCAGATGAATGACCTAAGTGATCCTCATGAATGGTTTATGCTTCTAGATTACTTAGATTGTTTAACTGGTATAAAGGATAATATTACCAGTCTAACAACCNATCAGATGAATGACCTAAGTTATCCTCATGAATGGTTTATGCTTCTAGATTACTTAGATTGTTTAACTGGTATAAAGGATAATATTACCAATCTAACAACCTTGACATCCCTATCGATTTGGCTAGTTCTCCATCGAAACANAGATAATTCTGAAATTTTTAGACTAAAACTATTTCCTTTCTCTTTAAAAGATAAAGCAAAACAGTGGCTTAGCTTTTTAAGAGCTAATTCAATCACAAACTGGAAAGTTTTACAAGCTGAGTTCTTCAAAAAGTTTTTTCCTATACATCGTACAAATACATTAAGACATCAAATAATGAACTTTTCTATAAAAGAAGGGGAAACTTTTTATCAATGTTGTGNTAACCAGCTAACCTAAGAAGTTGATGTGTTATGACTACTACCACTAGTTGACCTAATAAGTGGTTGTGTTATGATATATTATATGTGCACCTACTAATATGAAGACAAATGAATAATTCAAGTATTCGTCATGAATGACTTGTCCTTTTGGTTTGCTTGGGTTAATCAGTTATCATGGATACCACCGGCTAACCTAAGAAGTTGTTGTGTGATGATTTATATACATCAGACCTACCAATTGACTTGCCAGTAAAATGGAAGTTAATTGCTGTAAGGTAGCATTTCCAGCATTTAACCAATATAACTTATATGGGATCCTTGAATTGAAGGATATTTTTTATTATGGTTTTACTCTATCTACACATAACTGTTTCTGTAGACTCATTATCAAACTAAGCTCACATCACAAGCTATCACATGCTATNAAGTGTTAATTGAACAATCTAATGTTATTCCAACTTATAATAATAAGCCTTATTTGAATCCATACTCTGAAACGTACAATCCAGGATGGAGAAATCATCCAAATTTTAGTTGGAGAAATACACAACCCACAAATCAAACACAATGTCCACCACNCTAAACCTCCACAAAGTCAGAGTCAAGCTAATGCTGTGTCATTTGAAGCCTCTCCAAGTCAAGTACAAGCAATCACAACACTAAGAAGTGGAAAAATCATTGACAAAACTATTAAACCAAAAATTTCAAAGGAAAAACGTAAAGAAATTCCTGTTAATGAACCACCTGAACCTGAACCTTCAATTGAAAAATTACCAGAATTACAAAATAAAAAAGATCAACCATGTCCTATTCCTTTATCTTTTCCTCAAAAGATCAAGAAACTTTCATCTAANCAAATTTGCAACTTTACTATTTTATTTTGTTTCCAAATTATTAAAACTCTTCGTAGTATCGATACTTGGACTTAAAACCGATAAAACTACAATTCAACCACTTATATTTGGGTGTATAATATTTATCCGATCACTAAAAAAGTGCGAATCAAGTTTTTGGCGCGGTTGCCAGTGAGTTACGATGATTTGAAATTAGATAAAATACAAAAGTTGTTTAGTTGTATTATATGTATATAAAATATTTTTTCTTTTTAAATAGTTTATGTATGTTCATTCATCTATAGGATCTGTAAACCAATCATATCCTTCATCTTCATTTNCTGAACCTTCAATTGAAAAATTACCAGAATTACAAAATAAAAAAGATCAACCATGTCCTATTCCTTTATCTTTTCCTCAAAAGATCAAGAAACTTTCATCTGAAGAAGATCAATCTGAAATTTTTGAACTATTCAAACAAGTCAAGATCAACATTCCTTTGTTAGATGCAATAAAACGAGTTACATCTTATGCTAAATTTTTAAAAGATCTTTGCACAATAAAAACAAGAACTAATGTACCAAAGAAAACATTTTTAATTGAACAAGTTAATACTATAATACAACATGATACTCTTCTTAAGTACAAAGATCCAGGTAGTCCTACAATCTCATGCATCATTGGAAATTTTTAACTCAAAGAAGCTCTGTTAGATCTTTGATCCAGTTGTTGTTTAATGCCATATTCAGTCTATACACAATTAGGATTAAGTGAACTCAAACCCTCCAATATCACATTACAATTAGCAGACCGATCAATAAAATTTCATGAGGAACTGTGGAAGATGTTATAGTCCAAGTTGATCAATTTTATTTTTTAGCAAATTTTATTCTTATAGATATAGAACCAAATTATTATGAATCTGCATATATAGCTTTGATTCTAGGTCGACCATTCCTAGTTACATCAAATGCTTTGATTGATTATAGAAATGGAATTATGAAACTTTCATTTGGAAATATGACCTTGGAACTAAATGTTTTTAATAGTGCTAAACAACCTAGAGAAGAAAATGAAGTGTAGGAAATAAATTGTGTTGAAACATTAACTCAAAAGTTTTTTGAAAATTTTTTTCTGAAAAAAGATTTATACACTGTAAAATCTGTATCTGAGAATGAATCAAAAAATCTAGAAAATCCAAAAAGNATAAATTGTGTTGAAACATTAACTCAAAAGTTTTTTGAAAATTTTTTTCTGAAAAAAGATTTATACACTGTAAAATCTGTATCTGAGAATGAATCAAAAAATCTAGAAAATCCAAAAAGTGAAAATCTGTTATCTAAATCTGTAGAATCCAATGTCAAGATCTTTTAGCCAGATTTAAAACCACTTCCAACCAATCTAAAATATGTTTTTCTGGAAAAAAATGAAATTCATCCTTTAATCATATCATCAAAATTATCTGAAAGTCAAGAAAAAGAATTAACAGAAGTATTGAAAAATTATCAAAGTGTTCTTCGATGGACAATAACTAATATAAAAGGTATAAGACCACTACTGTGTACTCATTGAAAATGCTAAACCATCTCGTCAAATGCAAAGAAGATTAAATATAAACTCCAACATTCTTATTATCATATAGTAAAGTAATTATGTTTTTCAAATGCTAATAGATGTAATGAAGTATGCATGAACTATGTAGATTGTAAAAGTAAAGATAAACATGTTAGTTGAGGTAATAGAGTATATTGTAGAAGTTTGGAAGTAGTCCGGAGTGAAAGCACACTTTAGAGAGAGTTTGGGTAAAAAGGAATCTTGGACACTGCCTAGTATTTTGGCCATAACATTTTATCCTGATATTAAATTTATCTGCAAATTGGACAGTAGCTAGTAGACATCGAGGGCTACAAAAGATTATTTCACAAAAATTTTCCAATTCGACCTCTACATGGGCCACAACTGCACTGGAAGTTGGAGCAAAAATCTGTCAGTCAAACCGTATCGGTACGCGTATTGGTACGCCGAACTCCAGTAGCTGAACAATACCGGTATGCGTACAAGTACGCTTTATCTAAAGCTTGCTGAACAGTAAAAAAATCAGGATTTTTATGTTTTAAAACACCATTCTAAGCCCCATTTGTCCTATTCTTTCATTCTACTCTCACCACAAACCTCTTAGAACCCTACGAGAAGATAGAGAGAGAAAGAAAAGGGAGGAAGAAGGTCTTTAAAACATAGGTTTTTGATTTGGAATTCTTGATTACAAGGTAGGGGTTTTCTTCTATCCTTGTTCATTGAGGTTAGGGTATTTATATATGTATGTTTTGCCTCTAAATGTTATATATATGATATGAAATCATCCTCTCTTAGTCTTTTTTTGCAAAGATTACATGTTTTGAACAAAGTTAGGGTTGAATACCCATGAAAACTCTTTTCTTGCTTTAAAACCCTAGTTTTTGGAGAGTGATGGATTTTCTTCTTAAATTCTTCTTTTATTATTGATTTCAAAACTCTTGTGCTTTGTGTTGAGTAAAAAAATGATGTTGTGATCTCTTGTATTTTTCTTAATTGGTAATTGGAATTGTCACATGATAAATTTGGGAATTTTTGAGATATGCTTGTAAATTGAGAAATTGAGTTTGGTATTGTATCTCTTATGAGTGTGGGTTGACCATGGGTAGCCTTTGATGAGATATCGTAGTGTGGGTAGACATTCTTCATATTTTGTGAGGGTTTGAATTTTTCCTACCACTCGTAGTGGGGTTAGTGCTTTGGTAAGACTAAATCGCTATTGCTCATGGGTATCGAGATGGAGGGTTAGTATACTAATGTCTAGGTTGGATACGTCACTGTCATTGGTATAGTATACGCCCTTCCTAAAGGTTGGATATCTTTGAGAAGATTTGGGTGTGTGTTTGTGGGCTAGATGTTACTCAATGCGTTGATTCATGTGGATGCCTTACATCATGGTTTAGATACATGCAAATATTGTTGTGAAATGTTCAAGTTATGAGTTATTGTTTATTCTACCAGAAATGGTTTCTACAAGAATTTTGGGAAGTATGGATTCTGCAAGAACTTGTGAGAAACGGTTTCAGGTGAAATTGATTATTAATTGTATATTGAGTTCTTTTATTCATTAAATTATTGTTGTTACTTAAACTTGAAATCTGTTTCAAATGTCTCTGTTTTCTTCAAAAGTTATATATACTGTTTGTAAAATGAGACCGACCATTTTACATGCTTTTCTAAACCTTGTTCGGGTTTGGAAGAATTTTCCTACAGAGTTTTGTGCTCACCCCCTACTTAACAACCTTTTCAGATTATCCTCTCGAGGAAGAGTTGGGAGTCGAGGAGCCTGAACACTGGAAGACTCCGATAGACGGGAGTGTGAATCCCGAGGTGGACGCTTAGAGCGACACTTTCTTTTGTTCTATACTAGGATATTTATTCTGAACATTCTGAAGTCTAGTTTTTCTTTTGTTATTTCGCTGCGCTACGATAGTTAAATTTTTGAGATGTAAATGCCATGGTTGGGCAATTCTTTTGGATAATGTTACAAATTTTATGGATGAAAAATGAAGTCTTATTTATTTATGGATCGTATTAGTGCTCTCATGATGTGAATGGTTTTTAGATTGTAATGTCGTCTAAGGTGGTTTTTGGGGCGTTACAAGTTTGGTATCAAAGCCTAGGCTTTTTGTCTTACATGGGAGTTATAGGTTATGGATTACCACTAGAGAGGTAGGATTAGGTTGAACGAAATTGTTGGTCTATATTTTATATAAGTATTAGGCTTTAGATTAAAGCGATAATTAGGATGTCTTGTACATCAATGGAACTAAATTGTGAATTAATGTGTAGGATGGATGGAGGACAAGGACGTGGGCGTGGTTGTGGAGGTCCAGCAAATCCACCCCCACTACCACCTCCTGATGCCATGAACAGCATTTACCAATGCTTAAGGGAGCTCACCACTCTGGTACAAAACCAAAATGGAAACAACAACAACCACAATGGGGGAGCTCATCCACTAGCCCAAGCACCGGGCAACGGAGATGAGAATCGGAGAATGGTCATTCTTCGAGAGTTTCTAAGACAATGCCCACCCACTTTCCAAGGAAGCTCCAATCCCTTGGATGCGGATAGATGGATCCGCCAAGTGAAAAAGATTTGTGACGGAATGGGTGTGGCCGATGACCTTAGGGTCCGCTTGGCGACATATCTATTAGAGGGAGAGGCCGACCATTGGTGGAATTTCGTAAAGAGAAGGAGGAACACCGATGCACTCATTTGGGGAGGAGTTCAACCAAATCTTCCGAGATAAGTATTTTTTCAGAATTAGTTAGAGACAGAATGAAGGCAGATTTTCTTGCTTTACGATAGGGCAACATGACGGTGGTCGAGTACGAGAGGAGGTTTGACGAGCTATCCCGTTATGCTACGGAGTTTATATCTATTGAGGCCAGCAGGGCCAAGCGCTTTGAACAGGGATTAAAGCCTGTTATTCATGAGAAGTTGGTGGCCCTCAAGATCAGGGAGTATGGGGATATGGTTGACCGAGCTGCACTTGTGGAAAGAGATATAGAGGACAACCAACGATGACAGAGCTTCGTGAGAGGAGGTCCGATCCGAATGGGTGCTAGTTGTAGCGGATTACAGCGAGCGGCACCATACCGATGGCTAAACCAGGCAAGTGGACAGAGACTTCTGACAGCCCGAGGAGATGGAGTTGCTCAGACTAGAACAAGCGCAAACCCGCGTCAATGCTTTGCATGCGGAGAGTTTGGGCATTTCAAACATAGATGCCCCTCATTTCCCCAAAGGACCAATCAAGCAACAGGGCCGGTACCAGCAAACAAGCCACCCCTACAAAGGCTAGCACAGCAAAGACCATTACAAGCTCAAGCCCCCGGCGGCGCCAATCAAGGGAGAGTTTTTGCTTTGACTGAATCGGAGGAGGATGCTTCTAATGCCATAGTGGAAGGTATCGTGCTTCTTTATAACTCGTGGGCCTGAATCTTATTTGATCCCGGTGATACACACTTATTCATACGTACTGCATATGCTTTTAATTTGGGATTGGGATTGGGATTTGAGAAGCTAGAATATGCCCTTAGTATTGACATACCTACGGGAGAACGGTTGGATACAACAAGGGTGCGTAGAGGATGTGTGCTTCGCATTGGGGAGCAAGAGTTGATTATCAATTTTGTTGCGTTAAATATGAAGGGGTACGACGTTATATTTGGGATGAACTTTTTGTCTGCTTTCCGTGCGGTGATGGATTGCTTTCGCAAGCGAATTTCCTTTCAACTACTGGGAGGAGTAGTTTTTACTTTCATGAATGATCGCAAATCTTCCCATCCATTTTCTACTATGAGTAGTAAATTCTTGAAAGCTAAGGCGGGAAGTAAGTTGAGTTTCTTGGCTAGCTTAATTGGAGATGATCGGGATAAATTCCATGCGGACGTGGTGTTGATAGTATTAGATTTTTCAGATGTCTTCCCAGATGAACTACCCGGGTTACCCCCATAGAGAGAGATTGAGTTTACGATTAATCTCTATCCAGGAATCGAACCCATATCCATTGTTCCCTATCGGATGGCACCTTTGGAGTTAAAAGAGCTAAGGAAGTAGTTGGACCATCTCTTGACTATTGGGTTTATCTGTTTAAGCACTTCACCTTAGGGAGCCCCGGTCCTCTTCGTGAAGAAATATGACAAAACACTTCGATTATATACAGACTACTAAAGGTTAAACTGAGTGACAGTGAAGAATAAATATCCATTGACACGAATTGATGATTTATTCGATCAATTGAGCGGTTCTAAGTATTACTCCAAGATTGATCTTTGCACAGGGTATCATCAACTATGGATCAAGGAGGAGGATATTCCTAAACAGCTTTTCATACCTAGTATGGTCATTTTGAATATATGATGATGCCATTCGAACTAATTAATGCACCAACAGCCTTCATGGATTTGATTCACAGAGTATTTTGGTCGTACCTTGATCAGTATGTCATTGTATTTATTGATGATATATTGATTTATTCACATACCAAAGAGGAACATGCGCGCCATCTTTTGATCGTGCTACAGACATTGAGAGAGCATAAATTGTATGCAAAGATGAGTAAATGCAAGTTTTGGATGAAGAAAGTGAAATTCCTTGGTCATGTTGTGTCTGAACAAGGGGTAGCTATTGACCCCGCAAAGATTGAAGCCGTAATGAAATGGGTACCATTGAGGAATGTGACTGAAGTACGTAGTTTCCTAGGTTTAGCAGGCTACTACCGGAGGTTTGTAGAAGGGTTCCCAATGCTCGCAATGCCGATGACTTGCCTTACGTGGAAGGGAGAGAAGTTCGTGTGGACTCAAGTGTGTGAACAAGCTTTTTGCACCTTGAAGGAAAGGTTGATAACAACTCCTGTCCTCATTATTCCGAACAGTGGGAAGGGATATGATGTGTATACCAATGCTTTATTGCAAGGATTAGGATGCGTGTTAATGCAAGGAGGAAAGGTAGTTGCTTATGGCTCGAGGCAACTCAAGATCCATAAGCAGAACTATCCCACTCATGACTTGGGGCTTGCCACTGTGGTTTTTGCTTTTAAATTATGGAGGTGTTACCTTTGTGGAGAAAAGTTTTGAGTTTTTTCAGATCATAAGAGCCTCAAGTATATCTTCATACATAAAGATTTGAATCTTCGACAAAGAAGGTGGGCTGAGTATCTAGAAGATTATGATTTTCACACTCAACTACCATCTGGGGAAGGCTAATGTAGTAGCAGATGCACTGAGTAGAAAGTCTCGGGGTGAAATTATTGTTCTTGCAGTGAAAAGGTGGAAGATGATTGATGCCTTGGAGGACTTTGATCTATGGGTGGATAGGCAGGAGAATTGTCCGTGCCTATTCAACCTTATGGCCCAACCTACCCTTCAATGTAGGGTTTCCGAATTGCAATGCTTAGATCCTGACTTAGCTTCGATTCTAGCTAAACTGGAGAATGGAGAAACAATGGAGGGTTGGTCTTTGAGAAATGGAGAACTGAGATATGGGGAGAAGCTATGTGTTCCCGATGATTCATCTCTAAAGGAGGAGATACTTGGAGAGTGTCATCGCTCTAAGTTTACTATCCACCCCGGTAGCACAAAAATGTATAGGGATAATAAGCTCCAATATTGGTGGNACCAGAGCTAGAGATGCGAGAGAAGTACCCTCATTTGTTCGCTACCTAAGGTAAGTTTCGAGGATGAAACTTTCTTTAAGGGGGGTGGAATGTAAACCCCCACATTCTTATTATCATATAGTAAAGTAATTATACTTTTGAAATGCTAATAGATGTAATGAAGTATGCATGAACTATTTAGATTGTAAAAGTAAAGATAAAAATGTTATTTGAGGTAATAGGGCANGGTTCATAGCACGATATGCAGTGTGCCAGCAGGTGAAGATCGAACATCAAAAGCCAAGAGGATTATTAGAGTGTTTGCCTATCCCAAAGTGGAAGTGGGATCACATCAACATGGATTTTGTGTCAGGTTTACCACGGACGTCGTGCGGGGCATAATGCAGTATGGGTTATTGTTGATAGACTCACCAAGTCCGCACATTTCTTGAGTATGAAGACTACGGNTTGTAGAAGTTTGGAAGTAGTCCGGAGTGAAAGCACACTTTAGAGAGAGTTTGGGTGAAAAGGAATCTTGGACACTGCCTATAATTTTGGCCATAACTTTTTATCCTATTATTAATGTTATCTTAAATTTGGATAGTAGNAGACTCACCAAGTCCGCACATTTCTTGAGTATGAAGACTACGGACACTCCAGAGACCTTGAGCAAGCTGTATATCCGCGAGATCGTGAGATTGCATGGAGTTCCATTTTCTATCTTATCGGATCGTGATTCCTGTTTTGTGGCACAATTTTGGCAAAGTCTACAACGAGCTATGGGGATAGAATTGCATTTTACCACCGCTTTTCATCCCCAAACAGATGCCCAATCCAAGAGGGTGATACAGATTTTGGAGGATATGCTTCGTGCTTGCGTATTGGACTTCAAGGGAAGTTAGAGTGATCATTTACTGTTGGTGGAATTTGTGTACAACAACAACTATCAAGCAAGTATTGGAATGGCTCCGTATGAAGCATTGTACGGAAGGCCATGTCGATCACCAACGTGTTGGTTTGAAGCGGGCGAGAGTAGCTTGTTTGGGCCAGAAATTGTTCGAGAAACTATAGAGAAGATTCAACTCATCCGGGAGAGACTATGCATGACACAAAGTAGACAAAAAAGCTATGCGGACAGAAGATGAAGACCATTAGAGTTCCAAGAAGGGGACTATGTTTTCCCTAAAGTGTCGCCTAAGAAGGGAGTTTTGAGATTCGGCAAGAAGGGAAAATTGGCTCCAAGGTACATCAGACCATTTGAAGTGATCAAAGTAGTGGGCAAA
>CAUOFW020005236.1:320702-372684 GCA_963454935.2 Ilex paraguariensis
TTTAAGAGATATTGACTACATCAAGGTCTAAATTGGGCTTGAAGTTGCAGCCAGTGCACAGTTCACGTGCACTGTTCGCTATTTCATCCCTTTTTCCGTTTCTAATCTACCAAATTCAAACACACATCGCTACACCTATCCCAATTTTTACAAAAATTATTTAATATATATCTATATGCATATATATAAAATAAAATGCGGAGTGTTACAAGTTTTAAGCGCCTAGGCGCTTGTGTTGGCTCTAGACGTGAATTCTGACTTGTTTTTGGGTCTGAAATTGAACCCTAAGGCAACATATATGCTAGGGTTTGTGTAGGAAAGGGGATATAATGATTTTGGGGCCTGATAACATAGAAAAAATTGATAGAAAAATTGAAGGCAAGAATCGAAGGAAGTGACATGAAGAAAATCGGAATCGAAGGCTAGAGAGAGAGTAAAGATTGCAACTAAGTTTTCATTATTTTCTCTTACTTTTACTTCTTGATTTTCTGAGATGTTGTTTAATTTGAGAATGATTCTTTTCAATTACATTATGAACTAAGTTTATATTAAGATTGCAACAGAACCTGATGGTTAGTTAAATTAATCTACTTTCGTTTCTAGTTCTATTGATCATACACGAGTTGTTTATCATATTTTGTGCTTAATATATGATTATGTGACCAACAATTAATTTGATAACCTATATGAAATTGGAAGATAAATTCTAGGTTTAGATCTGAATATGATGACATGCGTCTAGTTAATTCTTCTTAGGATTGAATTGCTGGTTTTGAATATAGGATATGAATATACCTATATGCTATGTGTAACTTTTATGAGAGTTTGAACTTAATGAATCTATTCTAAATTATTTTACATAGGAATATAGTAATTTAATTGGGGGAGATATTTTTATCTAACTATTGGAAGAGGTTTTATAAATAATTTTGAGTTCTCAGTTAACAACTTATTTTGACCAATTAACTAGAAAGAGAATGGAAAGATTTATACGAAGCATTAGGGAAAGTTGTAATCTTAAATTCTTTTATCCGGTAAATTAAATCCTTGATTATTAAGTTTAGATTTAGTTTTAAATTAGTGAATTCTTAGTCAATTCCAATTGTTTAAATAAAATTGAATTGATATAAAGTTAGTACTTGGAAGTTATTAGTGATAATTCTCCATGGGAACGATACTCTACTTATCACTTTATTACTTGTTGTTCGTGTATACTTGCACGTAAATTGTCAATATCAAATTCAGACAATAGCTACGCTCTTAATTAACTCATTCAATCATTATCCTCTAATTAACTTGCTGTTGAAATAGGGGTTAATTGAGTAATCAATACTACTTAAATAGAGCACCATAACACATCTTCACACTTTCGGATCCTCAAAGTAATGAATGACTTTATTTACTATTAAGAATCTTATATTTTGTTTAGAATATATCTACATCATCACAATCCATCCTTACAAGATTTTCTTTATTCTCGGACTTAACCAGATTATTTGTGACACCCAGAATCCTGGGGTCCTTTCTCAACCCGTTGATCACCCATCAACCCGCGAAAGTACCCTTGCATGGCGCATAATCTGACACCATGTCATTATACGACCATTCCAAGGTCCAATATCCATCAATTTGCCATTAATATTACTCCATTTAAATCTTTTGAACAAAAGGGCTTGAGGCCTGAAGGCTTGACAAAGTTATTTAAAATTTTAAAAATTTTGGAGGATATACCGGTAGCTCATGTACTAGCTACCGATAGCTGCCCACTTCTAGCGAGCTACCTGTATCTCATGACTTGCTATCGGTACCTGAGCATACTAGAATTGTGATACCGGTAGCTAATCAACGTGCTACAGAGCCCATTTTTCTCCCAATTCAATAATTTTTCAATTTCAACTCACCTAATCTCATACAACATTTACACAAAATATAGTCCATATGAGTTTATTATATAATCTTTTATACAACATTACAAGTCCAAAACTAATTACACGATTGTTTGACAAAAATGTAATTTAAAATCACAACTTGGCTTTCTTCATCAACAAGGGTCCAAGTGAGAGCCGTCCACTAGCGCTTGTCCCATACATGAAATATTGCTCTCATAAAGGGTGAGCCACGCTCAATAGGATATCTCCTAAAGAGACTACTCCCTAACCCAGATGCATATGAAATGCTCACATGCAATACAACAATCAACAAACGCCCATTCAAGAATATACCATTCAATGATAAATGCCACAGTGCTATGGCATATTATGAGGTGAGACTCACAAATGCAATGCAACCCGAGCCCTCCACTAGCTCCCATAACACATGCAATGCCATGCGTATGTATCCAGACACTCCAAGTCCCCGCCATTGATGTTATACACCAGTGATTATTTATAAATCTCGAGTCTCTCTTTGGGTGGGTATTTATGGACTTCCACCAATAGGCACCCAACCGACACGACATCTATGGACTTCCACTAATGGCTCTGTGTACGCCGACATACTTTATGGACTCAATACCAATGGAGTGCCTATTCAATTCACCAAGTCTTGCACGCGAGAGATAATCTAACCCTTCTTGCTAACCTTGATCAAATTTTCAATGCAACCTGTGCGAATTAGTCAAACCTTGACTCAACTTTCCCGAGCCCACATAACAACCCACCAAGGACGGCTTTCGATCAAAACCTTGCAGACACCCATACCCATGTCACATGCCCATAAATGTGATACTTCCCGTGCATCTGCAAGTGTAATGTACAATTACAAATTCCATGTCATGGGCATATTATGAACAACATTCCATCTCAAACAACATTCTCAATTGTCAATTATATCATAAGAATATAATTACAATTTACAACATTATCAAAATATGTTATATCAATTTCACTCAAATAACATGCTCATTCCATTCAAGACATTTTATCAAACACCCAAAAGGCACAAAATCATGTAACACATAATCATGCCCAATTCATCACATTATCCATGAAATTCCCAAATCAAGCAATTTCAACAATACCCAATTCATGCAAAATTCGTTTATCCATTTCTATACCAATTTTTACATTTCAACCACAATAGGTATGTGCAATACATTAGATTTCATCTCTAACACCAAACCCATTTCATACGAAACCCTAGGTTGGAAATAAACCTAACTAGGAGAAAAACCGTACCTCTTGAAGTGTAATACGAGTGGTAGAAAATCCAAGAATCTCACTTCAAGCTTCAAATCTTGATTTTCAAAAATTCTGTCTTTTAGATTTTGGCAAAATCTGTTATTTTTGGTACGTAGATGTAGCTCTTATCGAGTAGAACAACTTTTGTGCTTGGCCCGAGGCAATTCGACAAAAGGTTGGCCATAGATCATAAGGAGAAGATGGAAGAAACTCTTGTTTTCTCTCTCTTCTTCTTCTTCTCTCTCTATCTGAAAATCAGCAGCCAAATGGGGGAAAAATATGATTTTTCCCCCTTTTTATACCCCTAGGATACTTGGCCCACAATGCACCACACGTTTTGTCTTTTCTTGATTTAGTTTTATTTTGAATAAATTAAATCTCATTGTGTGTTATGTTCGAAAAATTTTATTTGAAATAAATTTAAATTATTTTTCATATTTCACAATTAATTCCCGATCGCATTTATTTTGGTCACACGATAGTTGATCGCATCATAAACCAAAAAAAATTTGACTATTTCAGAATTCAATGAAAATTGATTGGGTAACTAGATTTCGTGAGACAAATCCAACTATGAAATTTGTTTCATCATTCGAGTTCTAAAAACAAATTCGGTATGTAGCAGATAATCACCATTTTGCCATTTTTCATAAAAATTCCTGGGTTTTACATTATTACTATAANAATTCAATGAAAATTGATTGAGTAACTAGATTTCGTGAGACAAATCCAACTATGAAATTTGTTTCATCATTCGAGTTCTAAAAACAAATTCGGTATGTAGCAGATAATCACCATTTTGCCATTTTTCATAAAAATTCCTGGGTTTTACATTATTACTATAACTTGACCACCTACACTTGAGTGTATACATTTCGAATCAAGTCAAATTTTTTGTGCCACTGCCAAGGAAACTATAGTGTTTTGAAGTAAAAGTGAAGAGACTTTCATTGTTTTGTATATATTGCTGTTTTAAACATTTTTCTGTTTAGAGTTTTTTATGTCTAGTGAAACCCCTCTTACAAAATTTGCCAAAAGAATTTCTTAGGTTTGTGAATCAATCCAAATCTTCAACACCTCAATCAATCAAAAACTCTTTTTTATAATAGTATGGTTAATAATCAAAGAGATGAGGAGGTAGTACCCAATGTTCGAACTCTAAGTGAGTCTGTACATCTCACCTGAAATAGTGTCCCCTCTTGTTTTGTTTTTCCTATAAATGCATCTAACTTCAATGTGAACCCTTGGACAGTGCAGTTACTACCTCAATTTCATGGATTCAAAAATGAAAATCCATACTTACATGTGAAAGAATTCGAGGAGGTATGTGGGACGTTCCAAGATAATTCTGAACTAGCCAAGTTGAAACTTTTTTCTTTCTCTTTAATGGACAAAGCTAAACAATGGTTAAATTCATTAAAATCCCACTCTATATCAAATTGGCAAGCTTTATAAACTGAATTTTTCAAAGAAGTTTTTTCCTTTACACCGCACGAATGCACTTAAAAGGCAAATCATGAAATTTTCTCTTAAAGAGGGAGAAACATTCTACCAATGTTGGGAGAGATTTAAGGAACTTCTCCAAACTTGCCCACACCATGCATTTGAGAGTTGAACTTTAGTAGGATTTTTCTATGATTCTTTCCCTTATCAATTACGTCAATTTTTTGAGATGATGCCTCAAGGGGAATTCATGAGAAAAAGTCCAGAGGAGACTTTTGAGTTTTTTGATACGATATCCAAGAGTTCCTANTCAATTTTTTGAGATGATGGCTCAAGGGGAATTCATGAGAAAAAGTCCAGAGGAGACTTTTGAGTTTTTTGATACCATATCCAAGAGTTCCCAAACGTGGTACTCGACCTCTCCTACCACTATAAAAGCTAGAACTTCCACTTCCCAAGGAGGAAGTACTCTTTGAAAGAGGATGTCGACCTTAGGGCCAAGATGTCCACCTCATCACGAAATCTCGAAGCTCTAGAGATAAGGAAGGTAAATCAAGGTGCTATTGTACCTCCCACAGAACAAGTGAGTGGGATAGTGTCCCACCATACCTACATTCAAGAAGGTTTTGTTGGAGCAATCCAATGCAATATCCAATTTTAATAAACTTTATTCCAACCCTTATTCTAAGACTTACAATCCACAGGGTAGAACCACCCAAATTTCAGTTGGAGAAACACACAACAGCCTCCTGTTAAATCCAAAACTAGTGACTCACCAGCTAACACCTCAAAGACCTCTTGCTTATCAACCATATCAACCATATCAACCACCACACAAGAGGAATCTTGAGGACACTCTGAACCAGTTCATGCAAGGCCAAATGAACTACAACAATCAATCCACTCAGGTCTTCAATGAATTCAAAGCCCAAACCACCTAATCTTTTGAGGATATTAAAAGTCATATCCAAAAGTTCACCCGGTCGATGACCACACACAAAAACAAACAAGTTTCTTGCCTGACTAAATAGCCAAAGTGTTAGTACCAGGTAGGTAATCCTTCTACCCATGGAACCACCACAAGAGCATATCCAAGCCATCACCACTCTTAGAAGTGGTAGAGTCATTAACAAGGCTACACCACCAACACACACTAAGTCTACACCAATGGTTTAACCTGCACAAGTTTCTCCAAATCAGATTGAGTTTAGGGAAGTTAAGGGGTGAACATCTCCTATTCCTGTTCCCTTTCCCCAAAGAATCAAGAAACCTCAAACGTTGAACAACATGCTGATATTTATGAGCTATTTAAGCAAGTAAAAATTAATATTTCACTTCTTGATACCATTATTTAGGTCCCTTCTTGTGCCAATTTTCTAAAGGACTTGTNTATGAGCTATTTAAGCAAGTAAAAATTAATATTTCACTTCTTGATACCATTAAGTAGGTCCCTTCTTATGCCAATTTTCTAAAGGACTTCTGCACGGTTAAAAGATGTCAAAATGTTCAAAAGATGGCCTTCTTAACTAAACAAGCCAGTGCCAAAATCTAGCCCCTTCAAAATACAAGTACCTAGGGTATCCCACAGTTTCATGTGTAATTAGGAACTTGAAGATTGAGCAAGCTTTGCTTGATCTTGAAGTGAGGATGAAATTAATCCCTTTTTTAGTCTACCAACAATTAATGAGTATGTGCATTACACTTCAATTGGCATACCGATCTACTAGAGTTTCGAGGGGGATATTTGAGGATGTCCTTGTCCAGGTGGACAAATTCTTTTTTTCTTAGACTTCATTGTCTTGGACACTCAACTAGTTGCACACTCAGGGAGTCAAATTTTTGTCATTCTTGGTTGATCTTTCATTGCTACTTCTAATGTTTTGATCAATTGCATGAATGGGATCATGAAATTATTTTCTGAGAATATGAGGATTGAGCATAATATTTTCAATATTGCTAAGCAACTGAGTCAGGAGGAGGAAGTGAGAGGAGTCAATTTCATTGAAATTTTGACATAAGAGCATTTGAATAAGGCATTTCTTGATGATTTACTATAATCTTGTTTGGTGGAGGTCCATTACATTTGCGTTGGAATCTGTGCTTGAGAATGATTGCTTGAAACTAGTCAAGGAGCTAGAAGTTTACCCAGTTCATGTTGTCGGCCCATGGATGCCCTAGTTTGAAGAGTTGGCCCCTAGTGATAATAAGCCACTCTCATCTACTGTCAAACCACCAAAACCTGAATTGAAACCCCTTCCATCTGATTTAAAGTATGCATTTCTTGGGGAGGATAAATCTTATCCAGTGGTCATTTCATCTAAACTTGCAAGTTCATAGGAGTTTAAGTTCTTAGAAATCCTTAGATGCCATATGAGTGTCATTGGATGGATCATTGTTGATTTGAAAGCTATTAGTCTGTTAACCTATAATCATGCCATATACCTTGAGGAGGATGTAAAACCTTCTCGTCAAATGCAATAACTGTTGAACCCACACATGAAACAAGTTGTACGGGTTGAGGTGCTTAAATTGTTGGATGCGAAAATCATATTTCCCATCTTTGATAGTAAATGGGTCACCTAACCCAAGTTGTGTCTAAGAAGTTCGGGGGTTATTGTGGTTAAAAATAATGCTAATGAGTTGGTGCCTACCCAAGTTGTCACAGGACGGCGTATATGCATAGACTACTGAAAACCCAATTCTGTAATAGGAAAAGACCACTTCCCTCTCCCATTTTGTGATCAAGTCTTAAAGAGGATTATAGTCATGCATTTTATTATTTCCTAGATGGATACTCAGGATACAACTAGATAGAGATAACACTTGATGACCAGGAGAAAATGACATACACATGCCCATTTTGTGCATTTGCATATAAAAAAAATGCCATTTGGTTTATGTTGACTTGATCCTAAATGTGTACACCCAAGTGCAGACAGTCAAGCTGTAGTAATAATCCTGTTAAGTCTAGAGTCGAATCCACATGGAACTATTGTTGGTGTTTTGAAGTAATCAACGACAGAGACCATGTGATTGTAACCATTGAGATTTATAGTGATGATATTTAGATATTTTCCTGGGCCAAATATATCATTTTTTCCAAGAAGTTTTTCTAGACAAAATATAAGATAAATTCAAATATAAATAGTCACCCTTTAGCTCGAGGATCTGAACATGTAGTTAATCATCCGGTTTATTATACTTGTGGTAGGTAACTCAATTAACTCCCGTGTCAACAGCAAGTTAATCGGAAGATAAATGTGGGTTATAAGAAGTTAATCCGGTTTATTATACTGGTGTTGCACGAAAGTGTGATATTCATTGCCTTTGGTACCTTGTACAATTTATGTCCTGAAATGCCAGCATTTAAAATCCTTCAAAGTATAATTAGTCATAAAAAGGCATAGTGATACGTTGATTATAACTACTAATCATATGTAATTTCAACGATGCATGTTGAGTTAGTTTAGTGACATGGTTGAGAGGTTTTCAGAAGTTTTCATGCATGATTTTCTTATTTATGCAGATTCTTTTGATTTGTGCCTGAAGAATATGGAGAAAGTATTAATAAGATGTGAGGAGACCAATCTTGTGCTTAATTGGTAGAAGTGCCATTTTATGTTGATACAAGGCATAGTGTTAGATCACATTGTTTCAACTGAGGGAATATGAGCTAAGAGGTTTAGAAGTCAAGCCAAGGCCATTGTGAGCACAATTGAAGAAAACACCTTTTCTACTAGTAGGTCTTCTACCAATTCAACTGAAGGTAGAAATTGGTTATACTAGTAGGAGTTCATTCTTATTGGTAGAAGTAAAAAATAAAGTTTTTCTAGTGGTAGGTGAGTTTTGTTCTATCGGCAAGTCTGAAATAAAAGTTGTTCTACCAGTAGAAGAGAAGGCCAATCAGTTCGTGCAAAATAGTGAATAGTTCTACCTGTAGGTCATTTTCTGCTTCCTACTGGTTGGTTCCTGTAATTCTGATGCGAGGATAGATTTGAAAAGATAATCTGTTGGGTTATTTTAAAGGTCGTGATTCGTGGATTAAAGGGAGAAAAATCAGCACATTACCTCCAGTAAATACCTTAGTCTAGCAAGGAGAGAAGGATCGCTAAATTCATCATTGAAATACTATTTTTCATAGTTTATTTCTTCTCTTTTCTGCTAGGTTTAGAATTAGAATTCTTGCTTTCAAGAGTTCTTCTCCATTGTTCTACTACAAGCTTTATTTAATTTCAAGTCTTTACTTCTTGCAATGCAATTACATTCAGTTTATTCTTGTGAACGATTTACATTATTGCTATTCAACTCGAAGTATTTAATTTTCTTGCAATTTCAATTCAAGATTTCTTTGCTTTTAATTTTAATCATTTTTTATTTAATTATTTTCATTTTCAATTTGATAATGAGTGAGTAGTCATACTCTGGTTTGATCGGATAAGGGTGTCTCATCCATGAATTGGGGATTTTGACTCAATTAGAGTTTTTTCAATGATTAAGTATTTTGGGTTATATGAATTATTACACACTATTGATATGTATATCTTCTTACNTTAGAAGTTTTCATGCATGATTTTCTTATTTATGCAGATTCTTTTGATTTGTGCCTAAAGAATATGGAGAAAGTATTAATAAGATGTGAGGAGACCAATCTTGTGCTTAATTGGTAAAAGTGCCATTTTATGTTGATACAAGGCATAGTGTTAGATCACATTGTTTCAACTGAGGGAATATAAGCTAAGAGGTTTAGAAGTCAAGCCAAGGCCATTGTGAGCATAATTGAAGAAAATACCTTTTTTACTAGTAGTTCTTCTACCAATACAACTGAAGGTAGAAATTGGTTATACTAGTAGGAGTTCATTCTTATTGGTAGAAGTAAAAAATAAAGTTTTTCTAGTGGTAGGTGAGTTTTGTTCTATCGGCAAGTCTGAAATAAAAGTTGTTCTACCAGTAGAAAAGAAGGCCAATCAGTTCGTGCAAAATAGTGAATAGTTCTACCTGTAGGTCATTTTCTGCTTCCTACTGGTAGGTTCCTGTAATTCTGATGCGAGGATAGATTTGAAAAGATAATCTGTTGGGTTATTTTAAAGGTCGTGATTCGTGGATTAAAGGGAGAAAAATCAGCACATTACCTCCAGTAAATACCTTAGTCTAGCAAGGAGAGAAGGATCGCTAAATTCATCATTGAAATACTATTTTTCATAGTTTATTTCTTCTCTTTTCTCCTAGGTTTAGAATTAGAATTCTTGCTTTCAAGAGTTCTTCTCCATTGTTCTACTACAAGCTTTATTTAATTTCAAGTCTTTACTTCTTGCAATGCAATTACATTCAGTTTATTCTTGTGAACGATTTACATTATTGCTATTCAACTCGAAGTATTTAATTTTCTTGCAATTTCAATTCAAGATTTCTTTGCTTTTAATTTTAATCATTTTTTATTTAATTATTTTCATTTTCAATTTGATAATGAGTGAATAGTCATACTCTGGTTTTATCGGATAAGGGTGTCTCATCCATGAATTGGGGATTTTGACTCAATTAGAGTTTTTTCAATGATTAAGTATTTTGGGTTATATGAATGATTAAACACTATTGATATGTATATCTTCTTGCTTATCCATTGACATTTAGGTCTAGCACGGGTAATTCTTGGAATCACTGTAATCAAAGTGGATTTAATTCTTTCAAAATCAAATCAAGATTTTCGCATCAATTTTATAGGACCATTACCCCCTTACTTTGCCTATCTATATATTTTAGTGGATGTTGATTATGTGTCCAAATGGGTTGAAGCAATTCCATGCCAAAATAAAGATTANGAGGTTTAGAAGTCAAGCCAAGGCCATTGTGAGCATAATTGAAGAAAATACCTTTTTTACTAGTAGTTCTTCTACCAATACAACTGAAGGTAGAAATTGGTTATACTAGTAGGAGTTCATTCTTATTGGTAGAAGTAAAAAATAAATTTTTTCTAGTGGTAGGTGAGTTTTGTTCTATCGGCAAGTCTGAAATAAAAGTTGTTCTACTAGTAGAAAAGAAGGCCAATCAGTTCGTGCAAAATAGTGAATAGTTCTACCGTAGGTCATTTTCTGCTTCCTACTGGTAGGTTCCTGTAATTCTGATGCGAGGATAGATTTGAAAAGATAATCTATTGGGTTATTTTAAAGGTCGTGATTCGTGGATTAAAGGGAGAAAAATCAGCACATTACCTCCAGTAAATACCTTAGTCTAGCAAAAAGAGAAGGATCGCTAAATTCATCATTGAAAGACTATTTTTCATTGTTTATTTCTTCTCTTTTCTCCTAGGTTTAGAATTAGAATTGTTGCTTTCAAGAGTTCTTCTCCATTGTTCTACTACAACCTTTATTTAATTTCAAGTCTTTACTTCTTGCAATGCAATTACATTCAGTTTATTCTTGTGAACGATTTACATTATTGCTATTCAACTCAAAGTATTTAATTTTCTTGCAATTTCAATTCAAGATTTCTTTGCTTTTAATTTTAATCATTTTTTATTTAATTATTTTCATTTTCAATTTGATAATGAGTGAGTAGTCATACTCTGGTTTGATCGGATAAGGGTGTCTCATCCATGAATTGGGGATTTTGACTCAATTAGAGTTTTTTCAATGATTAAGTATTTTGGGTTATATGAATGATTAAACACTATTGATATGTATATCTTCTTGCTTATCCATTGACATTTAGGTCTAGCACGGGTAATTCTTGGAATCACTGTAATCAAAGTGGATTTAATTCTTTCAAAATCAAATCAAGATTTTCGCATCAATTTTATAGGACCATTACCCCCTTACTTTGGCTATCTATATATTTTAGTGGCTGTTGATTATGTGTCCAAATGGGTTGAAGCAATTCCATGCCAAAATAAAGATTACTGAAATTTGATCAAGTTTTTAAAAGAAAATATTTTGTCCAGGTTTGGAATTCCTAAATCCATTATAAGTGTTGGGGGTGCTCATTTTTGCAATCGTCCTTTTTAGAATTTGATGAAAAAGTACTGGATTTCTCATAAAATTGCAACCCCTTATCATCCACAGACTAGTGGACAGGTTGAATTAGCTAATTGAGAGATCAAACTGATTTTAGAAAAAATTATAAACCCATACTACNCTGTAATTCTGATGCGAGGATAGATTTGAAAAGATAATCTGTTGGGTTATTTTAAAGGTCGTGATTCGTGGATTAAAGGGAGAAAAATCGGCACATTACCTCCAGTAAATACCTTAGTCTAGCAAGGAGAGAAGGATCGCTAAATTCATCATTGAAAGACTATTTTTCATAGTTTATTTCTTCTCTTTTCTCCTAGGTTTAGAATTAGAATTCTTGCTTTCAAGAGTTCTTCTCCATTGTTCTACTACAAGCTTTATTTAATTTCAAGTCTTTACTTCTTGCAATGCAATTACATTCAGTTTATTCTTGTGAACGATTTACATTATTGCTATTCAACTCAAAGTATTTAATTTTCTTGCAATTTCAATTCAAGATTTCTTTGCTTTTAATTTTAATCATTTTTTATTTAATTATTTTCATTTTCAATTTGATAATGAGTGAGTAGTCATACTCTGGTTTGATCGGATAAGGGTGTCTCATCCATGAATTGGGGATTTTGACTCAATTAGAGTTTTTTCAATGATTAAGTATTTTGGGTTATATGAATTATTACACACTATTGATATGTATATCTTCTTACTTATCCATTGACATTTAGGTCTAGCACGGGTAATTCTTGGAATCACTGTAATCAAAGTGGATTTAATTCTTTCAAAATCAAATCAAGATTTTCGCATCAATTTTATAGGACCATTACCCCCTTACTTTGCCTATCTATATATTTTAGTGGATGTTGATTATGTGTCCAAATGGGTTGAAGCAATTCCATGCCAAAATAAAGATTACTGAAATTTGATCAAGTTTTTAAAAGAAAATATTTTGTCCAGGTTTGGAATTCCTAAATCCATTATAAGTGTTGGGGGTGCTCATTTTTGCAATCGTCCTTTTTAGAATTTGATGAAAAAGTACTGGATTTCTCATAAAATTGCAACCCCTTATCATCCACAGACTAGTGGACAGGTTGAATTAGCTAATTGAGAGATCAAACTGATTTTAGAAAAAATTATAAACCCATACTACAAAGATTGGTCGTTAAGACTATTGATGCACTTTGGGCATATCACATTGCTTTTAAAACAATTTTAGGCATGTCTCCTTATCGATTAGTCTATGGCAAGCCTTGTCACGTACCTGTAGAATTGGAACACAAAGCATATTGGGCCATTAAAATAATAAAATTTGACATAGACAAAGTTGGAGTCTCAAGAAAACCTNCATAGTTTCTTTCTTCTCTTTTCTCCTAGGTTTAGAATTAGAATTCTTGCTTTCAAGAGTTCTTCTCCATTGCTCTACGACAAGCTTTATTTAATTTCAAGTCTTTACTTCTTGCAATGCAATTACATTCAGTTTATTCTTGTGAACGATTTACATTATTGCTATTCAACTCAAAGTATNGCTTTACATTGTCAAACAAGTGCTTGGACATGGAGCAGCGGAAGTGGAAAATCCATCAAATGGTAATATTTTTACTGTCAATAGTCAGCATTTGAAACCATTTTTAGAGACTTTGTTAAAGATGTGGAAACCATTTTTTTAATGGATCGAGAATATTCCGTCGAGATTCGTCAGGAAAAATGCAACCCAACCCGACCCAAAAATGACACCTTTATAAGGCCTCCAACCCTTTCTCTTTTCCCCATCCTCCACTATCCTTCTTCTTCTTCTTTTTCTATATTCTCTGCAAAACAATCCACTATCTGCAACTCCATGGCCATACACTCCACAAACACAATCTTTTGCTTCATGTTTTGCATTTTCATTTTGTATTTGCTCGTGGGTCTCCTGCNCCATACACTCCACAGACATAATCTTTTGTTTCATGTTTTGCATTTTAATTTTGTATTTGCTCGTGGGTGTCCTGCTTCTATTTACACTCACACACAAGGATTTCCATCCTAGCTGAAACCCTAATCTTCATAAAGATGATTAATTTGTGTATTTTGTTTGTAGGCATCGGCAGATGAACAAATCCCTACTTTCAATCCTAACTCCACTTTGTGTATTCTGGTAAATTCAAAATATTGGGGACAATGTTGAGTTTAGGTTGGGGGTGAGAACTACAGTTCATATTTTTTGCCTTAAATTTTTTTTTTCATCGTATTGTGTATTCTGTCTTGTATTTTGCATTTTGAGAACAACAAGCGAAACCACTGTGTGGCAGAAGCACTTTTGCTAAACGTTGTCATGCCAAAAGACTTGGCGCCTGTAAACAATGTGGCAAGATCTTTCACATGAAAGAATATAATCAATGTTCTGAACCATTCTTTGGTCATGCACTTGATCGATTAGACTGGATAGTGAATGGGCAGAGTAAGGATTATATTGAGACGCCATGCTATTACTGTACTTTACTTAGCCATTTTGTGCAATAGGAAATTAGAAGAGTCACTGATTGTTTAAATGGCATAGAGACAGGGGAAGACTCGAATTAGACTGCTTTTTGACAATTGTGGAAAACTGTGTTTTTGGGATGAAAGCCAAAGGTTTAAACTTTTTGTAAAAAGTGTAAATATCTTTTTGTTAGATGTACAAAATCCTTTTTGGTGAAATAAAATGTGGGCCGAGTAAGGAATGTCCTAGAATACCAACCTTAAGCATGGGTAGGGACTTATCCTGAGACGCCATTATTTTTTTTTCAAGTTCAAATTGTTTACATAGCCTTATTTTAATGTGTATATAAATGTGCATAAAAAGTGTGATTTTTTATTTGGCATTCAAAGGCATTTAGCGTTCGAACGTTCTGTGCTTACAGTACTTTGGCCTCTATAGGACATCTAAAGTACTGGGAGCACTAAACGTTCAAATGCCTAGGTAACATTTGAACTAGGAGCCAACGTTCAAACGCCAAACCCTCGTTCAAATGATAGGAGCTCACAGTATTTTGGCCTCTACAGGACATCAAAATTACTGGGAGCTCCAAACGTTCGAATGTCTGGGTAACGTTCGAACGTTCTGTTAAAAATCCTTCTATACATGTTCAAACGTTGTTAGCCTAACTATAAATATCTGGTTCATCTTCTTTATTTCAAAATCACCCAAAACCTTCAAAAATGCCCAAAACCCTTGGTGACTCTTCACTTCCCAGCCCTCAAAACCTCATCCATTTTCCAATTTCTACCCAAAATCAGGCATCCCAACACACATTTCCACCTCATTTCTCTCATTTCTCACAAGAAATCCAAACTTTTCAAGCCCTAAAACCCCCAAAATCGAAAGTCATGCCTCCAAGGATGAAAATGTCCGCTAGGCGCAAGGTAGCGAACCAAGAGCCAAATTTTGTAGAGGAAGTGATCAAGGAATGAGAAGGAAGGCCACCCATAGTTCGAAGGTACGATATGACCCAATTTCCCAATTCTCTCAAGGGGAATAGGTATGACAATTTTTATCAAAACCAAGCAATTGGTTGTGAACATTCAATTGAATTGATTGATTTTGTGGAGTTCGGACTTTATGCCAATATGGAGGCGAGGGGTTGGACTATGTACATGAGGAATGGAGGGGAGGCGGTGAAGGAGTTGGTGTAGGAGTTTTACTCCAACGCCGAAATTATCAATGGGGGTGATTAAAAGACATATGTGTGGGGAGCTCACATCAATGTCAATGTTGATTACATTGTGGAGATGTGGGCCTTACCATGGAAACAAAGTCCAAACTATCCCCCGAGGAAGAATGTTGAGATGGATGTTGTAGGCGTTGAATTGACGGGCTTGGTGACTTTTACTTGGGGAGGACGAAGATTTTTTAGGCAAGGTGAATTGACGGACAAGAACAAGATGTTGAATTTGATTGCCGTCTCGAACCTTGCCCCCATCGGACATAAGAATCAAATCATCCGAGAGATGGACCGATTGCCATACATAATAGGTAGGGGCCGCAACATATATCTCCCGTCCTTGATCTTGATGGATATGATGAAGGAGTGTGATGTGAAGAGGAATTCACTCCCCTTCAGTACACTTGTGATAGAGATGTGCCTGGATTGGGGAGTCCAAGTCAGGCCGCAAATAGGAGTGCAAAAGTCGATAGGACCATTGAATAAAGCATCTTTCAAAAGGAGCAAAGTCACAGTGGTAGCCTAGTGGTGAGATAGGACGAGCCACCAACCCGAGGCATCGATGAGATGCAGGATGTTTTGGATGAGCAAGAGGAGAGATAGCTCGAGGCAGAGGTAGAGGCACAGGATGAGGTAGGTACCGGCACCAACACCAACAGCCAACGGTCATTACAGGATATCATGATTGGCATTGAGGCCAAGCATTATGAGATTCTCCAACAATGAGATGATTTACTACATGTCTAGATCCTCGAGGTAAAGGGTGACTTTTACGTTTGAGATTATATTATATTTTGTCTAGAAAATCTTCTTGGAAAGAATTTTATATTCCGTCTAGGAAAATCAATAAACATCATAACTTTAAATCTCAAGGGTTCTAGTCACTTTGGTCTCTGTCACTACTTATTTCAAAACACCAACATTATTTCCTTGTGGATTCGACTTCGGACTTAACCGGATTATTGCTACAACTTGACCGCCTGCATTTGGGTGTACACATTTCGGATCAAGTCAAATCCTTATCGGCCTTGTCAGGGAACCAAAAAGGTGTTTTAAGGTAAAAGGTGAAAAGACCTTCACTTGTGTGGGTATATATATATATATATTTTTACTATGTATAATTCTTATTTTTTGTCTGAGGATGATCCTCACTTTCAAAATTTACCAGAAGAATCTTTTGGGTCTGTGAATTAGTTTGAACCATCTTCACCTCGATCAATAGCATAATCTTTTGATAATAGCATGGCATATAATAAGAGAGAAGGGGAAGTTCTTGAGAGAGAGGGAGAAGTTCCTAACATTCAAACTCTACGAGATTACTTGCATCCCACATGAAATAGTGTCCCCTCTTGTTTTGTGTTTCTTGCAAATGCGCCTCTCTTTACTGTAAAGGCGGGGACAGTGCAACTACCACCTCAATTTCATGGACTCGAAGCAGAAAACCCATATCTACGTATAAAAATTTTTAAGAAGGTATGTGGAACATTTCAAGACAATTCTGAATTGGCCAAGTTGAAACTTTTTCCTTTTTGTTTAAAGGACAAAGCTAAACATTGGCTAAACTCTTTGAAAGCCTATTCATTACCACATTGTCATGCATTACAAAATGAGTTTTTTTTAAAAAAATTTCCCCTTACGTCGTACCAATGCACTCACAAGGAAAATCATGAATTTTTCAGNTTTATATTCCGTCTAGGAAAATCAATAAACATCATAACTTTAAATCTCAAGGGTTCTAGTCACTTTGGTCTCTGTCACTACTTATTTCAAAACACCAACATTATTTCCTTGTGGATTCGACTTCGGACTTAACCGGATTATTGCTACAACTTGACCGCCTGCATTTGGGTGTACACATTTCGGATCAAGTCAAATCCTTATCGGCCTTGTCAGGGAACCAAAAAGGTGTTTTAAGGTAAAAGGTGAAAAGACCTTCACTTGTGTGGGTATATATATATATATATTTTTACTATGTATAATTCTTATTTTTTGTCTGAGGATGATCCTCACTTTCAAAATTTACCAGAAGAATCTTTTGGGTCTGTGAATTAGTTTGAACCATCTTCACCTCGATCAATAGCATAATCTTTTGATAATAGCATGGCATATAATAAGAGAGAAGGGGAAGTTCTTGAGAGAGAGGGAGAAGTTCCTAACATTCGAACTCTACGAGATTACTTGCATCCCACATGAAATAGTGTCCCCTCTTGTTTTGTGTTTCTTGCAAATGCGCCTCTCTTTACTGTAAAGGCGGGGACAGTGCAACTACCACCTCAATTTCATGGACTCGAAGCAGAAAACCCATATCTACGTATAAAAATTTTTAAGAAGGTATGTGGAACATTTCAAGACAATTCTGAATTGGCCAAGTTGAAACTTTTTCCTTTTTCTTTAAAGGACAAAGCTAAACATTGGCTAAACTCTTTGAAAGCCTATTCAATACCACATTGGCATGCATTACAAAATGAGTTTTTTTAAAAAAATTTCCCCTTACGTCGTACCAATGCACTCACAAGGCAAATCATGAATTTTTTGGTCAAAAAGGGAGAAATATTTTACCCATGTTGGGAGAGATTCAAGGATCTTCTCCAATCTTGTCCACACCATACTTTCAAAAATTAGACTTTGGTAGGATTTTTCTAAGACTCCTTGTCCACTAGACTATGTTAGTTTGTTTAAATGATGGCTCAAGGAGAGTTTACGGGAAAGAGTCTAGAAGCGTTCAATTTTGTTGACAATGTATCTGATAGTCCTCAGATGTGGGACTCAGCCTCTCCCAAGGGGGTAAGTATGTCTTGAAAGAAGATGATGACCTGAGAGCGAAAATGACTACCCTGTCTCAAAAGCTTAAAGCTCTAGAGAGGATAAAGGTACATCAAGTTGATGTTGGCCCTCCCGCAGAACTAGTGTGTGGGATTTGTGCGTCGATAGGACACCCTATTAGGGAGTGTCCCACTATTTTGACATTTAAAGAAGTCTTGTTGGAACAAACAAATGAAAATTTCAACTTTAACAAGCCTTATTCCTACCTGTATTCTGAAACATATAATCCAGGGTGGCAGAAACACCCCAACTTCAATTGGAGGAGCACACAACCAACTCCCATGAATCCACAACAAAGTTCACAACCACCACCTCAAGGACCTCCTGCATATTAGTCATACCAACCACCACACGAGAAATNCACACAACCAACTCCCATGAATCCACAACAAAGTTCACAACCACCACCTCAAGGACCTCCTGCATATTAGCCATACCAACCACCACACAAGAGAAGTCTTTAGGATACACTAAATCAGTTCATACAAACCCAAATGAACTACATCACTCATTCCACTCAGGCTTACAATGATTTCAAAGCATAAACCACCCAGTCTTTCGAGGATCTCAAAAGCCACATGCAAAAATTGACCCAATCAATGACCACACATGAGAAGAGCAAGTTTCTTGCCCAACCAAGACAACCACAAGGCCAATTTTATATGGAAAATCCTTCATTTATGGAAAAACCCACAAGACCAAGCTCAAGTTATCAGTACACTGAGAAGTGGCAATGTGATTAACAAAACCATCAGAGATATGTTAATTCCAAAGGCAAGACCTGAGTCAGTCCTAGTCAATGAACTAGTTGAGCTTGAACTTGTAATTGAAAAAAAACCAGAACCATCAGGGGAAAAAGATCCTTCTTGTCCTATTCCTACTCCTTTTCCTTAAAGACGCAAAACAGTACATAAATTGAATAACCATCCATAAATCTTTGAGCTCTTTAAGCAAGTAAAAATTAATATTCCACTTCTAATGCAATCAAGAAGGTTCGCTCTTATGCAAAGTTTTCAAAAGACTTGTGCACAATCAAGAGAAACCAAAATATTCAGAAAATAGCCTTCTTGATAGAACAAGCCAATGCCTTACTTCAACACAGAACCCCTTCAAAATACAAACATCCAGGGTGTCCAACCGTGTCATGTATCATTGAAAATTTCAGAATAGAACAAGCATTGTTAGATCTTAGAGCCAATGTCAATTTTCTCCCTTTCTCTGTCTACCAACAATTAGGTCTAGGTGAACTGAAATCCATATGTATCACACTCTAGTTGGTAGACAAATTTGTCAAAGTTTTGAGGGGCATTGTTGAGGATGTCCTTGTCCAAGTGGACAACTTCGTCTTTCCTGTTGACTTTATCGTTTTGGACACTCAGCCAACAATGCATTCAGAGAACCAAATTTCTGTCATTCTTGGTCAACCATTCCTAGCAACCTCCAATGTATTAATCAATTGTAGGAATGGAGTTATGAAATTAAATTTTGGGAATATGACTCTTGAGCTTAATATTTTCAATATTGCCAAGCACCCAAGAGAAGACAAGGAAGTGAGAGAAGTAAATTCCATTGAGTCATTGATTCATGAACATTTGAATGATATATTTTGTGAGACCTCTGTTGAATCATGTCTGTTGGGACCTATCACATATGAGTTAACAGATGATGATCAAAACCCATAAAGTTGCCCTACTCATGCTGTTGGGACATGGGCACCCAAATTTGAAGAGCTTTCATCAAGTGGTACAAAGCCACTTTCATCAAGTGTCAAGCCACCAAAGTCTGAACTAAAACCTCTCCCATCTGACCTAAAATATGCATTCTTAGGGGAGGATGAGTCATACCCAATGATAATTTNTGGGCATATCACACTGCTTTTAAAATAATTTTAGACATGTCTCCTTATCGATTAGTCTATGGCAAATCTTGTCACCTACCTGTGGAATTGGAACACAAACCTTACTAGGCCATTAAAACAATGAACTTTGACCTAGACAAAGTTGGAGTCTCAAGAAAACTTCAGATTAATGAGTTGGAAAAGTTGAGAAATGAGGCATATGACAATGCAAAAATTGCAAAGGAAATGATGAAGGTTTTTCATGATAAAAACATATTAAGAAAATCCTTTACTCCTTCACAGAATGTCCCCTATTCAATTCAAGGCTCCACTTGTTTGCTGGTAAGTTGAGATCAATGNCCTTAGATGCCATAAAAGCACCATTGGGTGGACCATTGCTGATTTGAAAGGCATAAACCTGTTAATCTATAATCATTCTATATACCTTGAGGAGGATTCAAAACCCTCTCGTCAAATGCAGCGATGGTTAAACCCTCACATGAAGATGGTTGTAAGAACTGAGGTGCTCAAATTATTGGATGCTGGAATAATCTTTTCCATCTTTGATAGTAAATGGGTTAGCCTAACCCAAGTTGTGCCCAAGAAGTCTGGGGTCACAGTTGTTAGAAATGATGATAATGAGTTGGTACTAACTCGAGTCATCACAGGATCGAGAATGGGCATAGACTATCAAAAACTCAATTTGGTAACTAGGAAAGACCATTTTGCTCTTCCATTTCTTGATCAAGTCTTAGAAAGAATTATAGGTCATGCATTCTACTATTTCTTAGATGGGNCCCAACCCGACCCAAAAGGACACCTTTATAAGGCCTCCAATCCTTTCCCTTTTCCCTATCCACCACTATCCTTCTTCGTTTTCTCTGTTCTCTACAAATGATCCAACTGTCTGCAACTCCATGGCCACACACTCCACAGACACAATCTTTTGCTTCATGTTTTGCATTTTAATTTTGTATTTAGTCATGGGTGTCCTGCTTTTGTTTACACTCACGCACAAGGATTTCCATCTTAGCCAAAACTCNTGAGGATGGCCTGCCAATAAATGAAAATTTTCCTGATGAACAACTGTTCACAGTTATGGAAACACCATGGTACGCTGATATTGCTAATTTCATTGCTATTGGTACGTTTCCTCCTTTCTTTACAATGATGAAGAAGAAGAAATTTTTGAGGGAGGTTCATAATTTATTTTGGGAGGATCCATATGAGTTTAAGTACTATAAGGATCAAATCATAAGGTGTTGCATCCCCCATTATGAGAGCATANTGCTTGTAGGTGTCGATAGATGAATAGATCCCTACTTTCAATCTTAACTCCACTTTACGTATACTAGTAAATTCAANGTTCGATCATTTGTAGGACATGTAGGGTTCTATAGGAGATTTATAAAAGACTTTAGTACCATTTATAAACCCATGTGCCATCTCCTAAGTTAGGATATATTTTTTGTGGGGAGTAAAGCATGCTAGAAAACTTTCGATAAGCTTAAGGATNACTGACAGACGTTAAAGAACTAGATAGAGTGTCTTAAGCTTAGCAAACATGGATAGCAAGCTTTTTTGGTTAAGTTTTGGCATTTTACGCACTTTTCCACCTGATGTGCATTATGGGATAATGAGAAAAGCATGATTGGTAAGAAAAATTGAAATTTGAGAACAACAAGCAAAACCAATGTGTGGTAGAAGCACTTTTACTAAACGCCGTCGTGCCAAAAGACTTGGTGCCTGTAAATAATGTGGCCAGATCTTTCACATGAAAGAATATAATCAGTGTTATGAACCAATTTTCGGTCACACACTCGATCGATTAGACTAGTAAGTGAATGGGCAGAGTAAAAATTATATTAAGACGCCATGCTATTTTGGTACTTTTCTTACCCGTTTTGTGTGACAGGAAACTAGAAGTGTTACTGATTGGTCAAATGGCATGGAGACAGGGGAAGACTTGAATTAGACTGCTTTTTTGACAAAATTGTGGAAAACTGTGTTTTTGGGATGAAAGCCAAAGGTCCAAACTTTTTGTAAAAAGTGTAAATATCTTTTTGTTAGATGTACAACATCCTTTTTGGTGAAATAAAATGTGGGCCGAGTAAGGAATGTCCTAGAATACCAACCTTAAGCATGGGTAGAGACTTATCTTGAGACGCCATGATTTTTTTTCAAGTTCAAATTGTGTGCATAGCCTTCTTTTAATATGTATATAAATGTGCCTAAAAATTTTGATTTTTGATTTGGCGTTCGAACACCATTTAATGTTCGAACGTTCTGTGCTTACAATACTTTGGTCTCTGTAGGACATCAAAGTACTAGGAGCACTAAACATTCGAACGTTTGGGTAACGTTCAAACTAGGACCCAACGTTCGAGCTCCAAACCCTAGTTTGAACAATAGGAGCTCATAGTACTTTGGCCTCTGCNGAATTTGATGAAAAGTACTTGCTTTCTCATAAAATTGCAACCCCTTATCATCCAAACTTAGTGGAAAAGATGAATTTGCAANACGTTCGAGCTCCAAACCCTAGTTTGAACTATAGGAGCTCATAGTACTTTGGCCTCTGCAGGACATTAAAAGTACTAGGATCTCCAAACGTTCGAACGCCTAGGTAACGTTCAAACGTTCTCTTAAAATTCCTTCTATACACGTTCAAACGTCAGTAACGTTCGAACGTTGTCAGCTTGCCTATAAATACCTGGTTCATCTTATTCATTTCAAATTCACCCAAAACCTTCAAAAACCCCCCCAAAACCCTCAGTGACTCTTCACTTCTCAGCCCTCAAAACCTCATCCATTCCCAATTTCTACCCAAAATCAAGCATCCCAAACACATTCCCACCGCATTTCTCTCATTTCTCACAAGAAATCCAATCTTTTCAACCCCCAAAACCCCTAAAATTGAAAGTCATGCCTTCAAGGACAAAAATGCCTACTAGGCGCAAGGCGGCCAACCAAGAGCCTAATTTTGTGGAGGAATTGATCGAGGAACAAGAGGGAAGGCCACTCATAGTTCGAAGGTACTATAGAACCTGATTTTCCAATGCTCTCAAGGCGGATAGGTATGACAATTTTTATCAAAACCAGACAATTATTTGTGAACGTTCAATTGAATTGATTGATTTTGTGGAGTTGGGACTTTATGCCAATTTAGAGGCGAGGGGTTGGACTATGTATATGAGGAATGGAGGGGAGGCAGTGAAGGAGTTGGTGCCGGCGTTTTACTTCAACACCCAAATTGTCAATGAGGCGATTAAAAGACATATGTGTGGGGAGCTCACATCAATATCGATGTTGATTACATTGTGGAGATGCGAGCTATACCACGGGTACAAAGGTTGAACTATCACCTAGGGAAGAATTTTGAGATGGATGTTGAGTGTATTGAATTGATGGGCTTGGCGAATTTTACTTGGGGAGGACGAAGATTTTTTAAGTAAGGTGAATTGAGGGACAAATACAAGATGTTGAATTTGATTGCCTTCTCGAACCTTGCTCCCATCGGACGCAAGAATCAGATCCTTCCAGAGATGGCACGATTGCTATATGCAATAGGTAAGAGCCACAACATAGATCTCTTGTCCTTGATCTTGATAGAGATGATGAAGGGGTGTGAGGTCAAGAGAAATTCACTCCCCTTCGGTACACTTGTGATGGAGGGAGTCCAAGTTAGGCCAGAGATGAGAGTGCAAAAGCCAATGAGACCATTGAACTAGGCGTCCTTCCAGAGGAGCCAAGGTCACAGTGGCGGCCCAACGTCGAAACAAGACAAGCCACAGGCCTGAGGCACCGATGAGGTGTAGGATGTTTTGGATGAGCTCTAAGCAGAGGCACAAGCACAGGATGAGGCAGGTACCTACACCAACACCAGCATCCGACGGTCATTATNTTCCAGAGGAGCCAAGGTCACAGTGGCGGCCCAGCGTCGAAACAAGACAAGCCACAGGCCTGAGGCACCGATGAGGTGCAGGATGTTTTGGATGAGCTCTAAGCAGAGGCACAAACACAGGATGAGGCAGGTACCTACAACAGCACCAGCACCCGATGGTCATTGTNAGGCCTGAGGCACCGATGAGGTGCAGGATGTTTTGGATGAGCTCTAAGCAGAGGCACAAACACAGGATGAGGCAGGTACCTACAACAGCACCAGCACCCGACGGTCATTGTGGGATATCATGCTTGGCATCGAGGCCAAGCAAGATGAAATTCTCTGACAGCAGGAGAAGATTCTCAGCCTTTTGAAGGGTGGAGCTGGAGGACCTTAAGGCACTAGAGAGACGAGATAATGAGAGAGAGATTTTTGTACTTTGTGTGGAGGGTTGTGTGGATGATTTTAATATTTTTTTGTGCTAAACGATGATATTTGGTGAAATGAATGAATCATTTTTTACTACATCTATCTTTTTAAATGCATGTGTTAGCCTTAGCATTACATTGTTATCTGTTAATAATTNGAGAGACAAGAGAATGAGAGAGAGATTTTTGTACTTTGTGTGGAGGGTTGTGTGGATGATTAGANGCACAAACACAGGATGAGGCAGGTACCTACAACAGCACCAGCACCCGACGGTCATTGTGGGATATCATGCTTGGCATCGAGGCCAAGCAAGATGAAATTCTCTGACAGCAGGAGAAGATTCTCAGCCTTTTGAAGGGTGGAGCTGGATGACCTTAAGGCACTAGAGAGACAAGAGAATGAGAGAGAGATTTTTGTACTTTGTGTGGAGGGTTGTGTGGATGATTTGAATATTTTTTTTGTGCTAAACGATGATATTTGGTGAAATGAATGAATCATTTTTTACTACATCTATCTTTTTAAATGCATGTGTTAGCCTTAGCATTACATTGTTATCTGTTAATAATTGACGAAACAAATGAAAATATTGAGATTGTTTGCTAAAGTGACTAATCACATGATCGGTCTGACACCTCACCTAGCAATCTAGACTTAAAACCACGTCTTTGAAAAATGATATTTGCTCTATGCTTAAATGTCAAATGTACATTGGTATTTGTTATTTTTAAGGTACAAGATGATTAGACTCAAAAATGGAATTGATATATAACCGTCATACTTTGAAAAACCTGACATAACCATTCAAGATAATGGAGAATACCATGGTAAATTTTTGAGTCTTGCAATGCTTTTGAGTGACAATCAACATTTACACAAGGTTTTTCACTATCTATTCTTGAAAAATCTCACTNATACCATGGTAAAATTTTGAGTCTTGCAATGCTTTTGAGTGACAATCAACATTTACACAAGGTTTTTCACTATCTATTCTTGAATAATCTCATTAAAATTGTTATTGATTGACGCAAGTAAAGCAATTTATTGACATATCCCACAAAGAATCTGTTCATACAACACATACATGTGCAAATGCTTAAGAAAAGATCTTAGGCCANACTATCTATTCTTGAATAATCTCACTAAAATTGTTATTGATTGACGCAAGTAAAGCAATTTATTGACATATCCCACAAAGAATTTGTTCATACAACACATACATGTGCAAATGCTTGAGAAAGGATCTTATGNAAAAGATCTTAGGCCATCTTTGATTTAATTTTGAGCCTTAACTATTTCTTTTACAAAATTATATCCCTAGTTAGCCGTAGTTGGCCGTTATTGAGCCTTTAATATATGATCTCGTTTTTTAACCCATATGATAACTGAGTCTCATGAAACTATATTCGACATATCTTTGCTATCTAATTTTCTTGCACCCTCTTATAAATTAGTGTGTTACAGAAAAGTAAGAGAAAAAGAAAAGACAATGGTGACTATTGTTCAAAGAAAGAAAAATATGTGGGAACATCTGAAAAAGAAAGAGGCAGAAAAAAATGGCCAAGAAAGTGAAAAATGAGAAAAAGAATGAAAAAAAAAATACCATGTAGGTGAAGTTTTGAAAAGATAGAAAGAGATGTGCTACACTACATAAAGAAAGGGTAGCTTTTGAATACCAATGATTTCATTTTGTTAGCCGCTGACCTCTGGCCACATTGCAACTTATAAAAAGCCCTAATTGATCTCAAGTCTAATGCATGTGTTGGTTGTCAATCGAAAGTTTGGGGGTATGTTAAATAGTGTTACTTTATTTGTATCAATATTCTTCCATGAGATTATGTCAAACATGATTAGTCTATTTCCTTAGTTTTCACTCCCGTACTAATTGTGCATGTGAATTTTCAATTAGCCTTCTTCTGATCACATGCCATTTGAGAGAAAAGTCACTATAATCGGAGGGAATTTTTGCTGAAAGCATTCTAAGAGAGGTTTGTGAAATTAAAGCTATCCATGGAAGGTTGTAAAGAAGAGTGTTTGTTATATAACAATTCCTGTCGCTAGAATGATTATTCCTACTACTTAGTGAATTTGAAATACCAATGTAACAAATGTTTATTTTTGCATAGAGGAGATATCGATGAAAGAAAAATGCTTGGGAGATAGGTTGAAATTGAGAGTTGGGTGTCTCAATGACCATAGTGCTAACTCACTATGACAATCAATCACACACACACACACATCTGTTTGACTGAAGTTTGTGGGTAGCTTTACTGAAAACCCTAACGAGACATCACTCACCTGCTAGAGGAAATTCAGGAGTTTAACTGTTTGTTGCATATGCTAAATGCAACCGGATGACCTACAAAAATAGCATTGTAAATAATTTCTTATTCAATTGTTGTTGTATTACAAGAGACTAGCAATATTTAGGTTAGGGTGGGATTAGTAGTTAAAATTAGCAACCTACTATGCCTTTTTAAGACTAATTATGCTTTGATAGAGTTTCAATGATGACATTTCAGTCGATGATGGTACAGGGGCATAAATTCAATGGATACCAAACTTTCATGCAACACCCACATGTTTTGGAAGAAAATTAGAGAAGTTTGAAACAAGGCATGAACATTCGAACGCTAATACATGTTCGAACGTCCTCTTGAATTATTTGAGGACTAGACTGCTGAGTTGATGTTACATGGCTCGTTAGAGCTATTCCCTAAGAAGAAAAACAAAGAGGTACTTGAGTACCATGTTTGAACGCCAATCCACATTCGAACACCAATTCGAACGTTGGCTTGAATTATTTGAGGACCCCTTGGAAGAGTGCAAGCGCAATGACATATGGTGTGTTGTAGTTACTCTCACATAAGAACAAAGCCCACTTGAGTAGGAAGTTCAAAGTCCATCTAGCGTTCGAACACCCATCAAGGAAGACAGAACACAACGTCGAAACGCCATTTAATGTTCGAACGATGTTCCAAGACAGGTTGTAGAGTGGTTGATTTTCTATCCAGACCTTGGGGCATTCACTTGGACTTTGAAGACTTTGTACTATTCTTTCACACTTCCTTGCCCCCTCCACCTTGCCCATAAATAATCCCATTGTGGGAGCCTCAAAAGGAGACTACAACTTGGACTTACACTTGCATACACTTGCACTTAGCTATAGCTAGACATACATAGAGGGAAATAGATAATGTTTTGGTTGAGGAGGACTCCCGCTAAAAGTGACTAGCTTTCTTCTACTTTCATTATTAGATTCATTTGCTTCCATTATTTGAGTTTCCTTTTTCCCTTAGCGGAGTGAAACTCTTCCACTTTTCTAGAGCTTTACCAAAGGCGTGAAGGGTGGACTGTGATTTACTCATTTTTTGTCAAAAATTGGCCCCTTGTGTAGTGTGTTTTACCTTGTAACTCCTCTACTTGGAGGGATGAGAATCACTTACTTTTCTAGCTTTACCAAAGCCATAAAGAGTGAGTAGTTTCTCATTCACTCTTTAGTAAGAGGTGATAGACATGTATAAACCATTTGGAAGTTATATTTGTGCATTTCTTTTATGCTTAATGCTTAATATCTTACTTGCTTATTGAATGATTGAATGCATCTAGCAAAGCTAAGGTACTTTACACAACCATGAGTCCTTTCTATGACATAGATGACTCTTGGCATAGGAAGACTCATTGGTCCTTTGCAAGTACTCCATCTAGATCGTCATGAATACCTTTCAATCTTCACCATTATTGTGCTTCAACTAAGAATGGAATACCAGCACCATGGTTGGATGGCTTGTAGAAACACTTGCTTGTTTATAGATGGGTTGAGCCTCGGCACAGATAATTCTTGTAAATCTCTGCAAAGACATCGAACCATGCTCTTAATTCTCACAATCTATTTTTATCCTACGATTAACTTCATGTTGACACATGAGTTAATTGAGTTCCCAAACATAAGTATAACAACCAGATGAATGAATACAAGTCTAGATCCTCGAACTAAAGGGTCACTTCTACATTTGAGATTATATTATATTTTGTCTAGAAAATCTTTTTGGAAAGAATTTTATATTTTGTCCAGAAAAATCCATAAACACCATGACTTTAAATCTCAAGAGTTCTAGTCACTTTGGTCTCTATCACTACTTACTTCAAAACACCAACATTAGTTCCTTGTGGATTTGACTACGGACTTCACCAAATTATTCCTACAACTTCACTGCCTGCATTTAGGTGTACACATTTTGGATCAAGTCAAACATTTCATATGCATCTGGGTTGGGGAGTAGCCTATTTAGGAGACACCATATTGAGCATGGTTCACCCTTTGTGGAATAATATTTTAGTGGCTGGACAAGCGTCGATTGACGGCCCTCATTTGGGCTCTTGTTGACAAAGAAGATGAGATGTGGCTTTGAATTACATTTTGTAATAAATTTTGCAATTCATTTTGAACTTGTTAAATTGTGTAAAGAGTTTTGAAATGGACTATTATGGACTATAATTTATGTTAATGAATATATGGATGTGTTTTGGAAAGAGATTAGATGGTTAAAGGTTGAAGATTTCAAAGAATTGGGAAAAATTTGGGCCCAGGTACCGATACCTAAGTGATGAAGTACCTGTACCTCACTGTTCAATGGGCAAGGTACTGGTACCTCGACATATGGGTACCAGTACCTAGATTCTAGTGGGCTCAGGTACGGGTACCAAGGCTTCAGGTACCAGTACCTCTATGGATAGTGGGCTTAGGTCCCGGTACTACGACATGTAGGTGTCAATACCTAGTAAACAGTGGGCTCATGTACTGGTACTCCGTTACCTAGGTACCGATACCTATAAATTGGAAGGAACCTAGGAAATAAAGGTCCAAGTATTAGTACCCCATTACTTAGGTACCGGTATAAAGCAGACAAAAGGCTCAGGTACTGGTACCATATGGAAGAGGTATCAGTACCTCTTTCAAACTTTTCAAAATTTTAATTATAACTTGCCAAGCCTTCGGGCTTTGAACCTTGTTACTTGAAGGATGTAATTGGTTCAATATTAAGTGTAAATTGATGGGGATGGGACCTTGGAATGGGCAAGTGATTGATATGTGCACAGGTTATGCATTTGGGAGTGGTCTGGTACAAGGGAGACATTGCCCAAACTCTATGTTGGTTATGATCCTAGTGAAAGGGATATGATGACGTGGTGTTGGGTTATACTGCATGTACGGGTTCTTTTACAGGTTATAGAAGATCAATGGATTGATCAAGGACCCCTGGGTTTAGAAGCGTCATAGCTTGGTATCAGACCCTAGGCTTTCAATTTATCTAGGGCTTGCAAGGCATGGGTCTAGGCCATTGCATCCATTATGCATTACAAGTTATGTGCATTAAATGCTATATGCTATGTGTTATATGAATTATATGCATGCTTCTATCTGTATAAAAATGAGACACTAGGGTTAGAAATTATAACCTTGGGGTCAGAAAATAAAGAATGTGAAGGTTCATGTTATAAGTGTCTACTAGTGGGCGATACACTTAATACTAGTGAGACAAGGAGAGAAAATTCTCAATTTTTTGACTTTGGTCCCTAATTTGGGATACTAAGTTAGTGCTCTATTACTATATTACATGTTTGCAAATGAAAAATAAAGGAAGAGGACACAAGGACGGTCAAGGGGGTGGGCAGAACAACAACCAACCACCGGCCTTGATCAACATGCCTTCATGGAGGCTATGGGCATGATGGATGCTACCCTTATGGAAGCCAGTGCCAACATGAGCCAAGGGGGCTCGAACAACCTCCAGGGGTCAAGGCACACACACCACCAAGCTTTGTAGGAGAGGCAGATCCAATGGTGGCAAACCATTGATTCTAGCAAGTAGACAAGATCTTGGAGGCTATGGAGATCACATCCGACGCCACTAAGATAAGGCTAGCTACATTTTAGCTTGAGGGAGAGGCCCATCTATGGATGGAATGGGCAAAGGCCTCAAAGAATGTAGATGTAATGACATGGGGAGGGTTCCTTCTGCTCTTCATGGGCTAGTATTTCTCGTCAGCTGTTTGACAAGTGAAAGCCAAAGAATTCCTAGACTTGAAGCAAGGAAATATAACAGTGATGGAATATGTGGCTATGTTCACCAAGTTAGCCCATTTCATNTCAGATGTTTGGCAAGTGAAAGCCTAAGAATTCCTAGAGTTGAAGCAAGGAAATATGACGGTGATGGAATACATGGCTAGGTTCACCAAGTTAGCCCATTTCATCGATGATTATGTGGCCACAGACTTGGCCAAAGTGAGGAGGTTCGAGGATGGCTTGAAATTATCCATCAGGAGAAAGATTGTGGGCCACTACCTACATAACTTGGACTCAATGGTCAATACGTCTATGGCCATTGAGAGGGAATTTAAAGACGCAAGGAGAATCTGGGAGGCAAGTGCTAAGGACAAGAAAAATGAGGGTTAATCATCTTCTTCTAGTTCGGGGAAGAATCAAAAGACTTCTACCCCTCATGGGTATCAAGGGCAGGACTAAGGCTATCAGGGCTAAGGCCAAGGTCAATCCTCCCAAGGCAGGAGAAATTTCAAGGCTTCCTATCAGGCTAGCCAGGGACTTGTTTCATATGTCACCAACAAGGTCACATGAAGTAGGATTGTCCTCAAAGGTAGAGATCCTAGAGTTATGGGATATCTCAATCCTAGTAATCGGTGGGGGCATCCGTAGAGATTCTTCATTCCTTTCTGCCCCACCATGGGCTAGGGAAGTCAGTTTCAGTTTCAGGGTACTGCACAGACCTCTACCACTTCACGAGTGGGGACTCCACAATCAGGCCAAATGGGTCAAGGTTTGGGCTAAGGCTGAGGACAATGCTTATAGGCTGGGACTTCAGGAACCTAGGGGCGAGTCTACGCCATCACACCTCAGGTTAAGCTGGTGGATCAGTCAGTGATTCAGGGTATATTCTTACTCACTCGCTTATAGGTAAGGGTATTAGTTGATTCTAGTGCATCACATTAATTTATAGGTGCATCATATATAAAGGATTTGAGTTTAGAGGCTGAGACCTTGGAAGAGGCATTGCATGTATGTTCTCCCCTAGGAGCTAGGGTATGCATTGATTAGATATGTTAGGAGTGTGAGCTAGAGATCTCAGAAATTCTACTCACCATGGATCTTAGGGTAATGGACATGTTAGGAGTTTGATGCCATCCTTAGAATGGATTGGTTGGTGGCACACAGAGTTATCATCGATTGTGATCGAAAGAGGGTCACTGCATATACACTAAAGGGTGTTTGTTTCAAGTTTTAGGAAAAAAAAACATGATGCTTTACCCCAAGCCATATATGACTCTCGTTGGCATGGGCAGTTGATGGGTTGGCTTGCTAGAATTACTGATGAGCACAAAACATAGCATATTTAACAGCCTCATTACATGCATTTTAACTCAACTTTGAATCTAAGTACTTAGAGTTAGCCAAAATTATGAATAATGTTGAATTTTTTATGTTGCAGGTAATTATAACATAAATGATGGATTTTAGAACCTTGCAACTAAGTGTGGATGCGTGGTGAAGACATGGACACATTACATGAGGATTTGGAGGCTTAGAAGTGAAAGAAATCAAGGAGGTATCGGTGCTTGGGAACATAGGCACCAGCACCATCACCAGTTGGTTGCAGTACCTTGGTTTTCCTCATTTTTGACCATGATCCACTTTGAATATGAAGAGGTAAAAAGCATAAAATTTTTAGATCTGGATGTCCTCTATATTTTGTCAAAATTTTAGCTTAATCGGACTGTTGGATCAAAAGTTATGACAATTTTATGAAAATTGGTCCAGAGCAGGCAACCTACCAGTAGTTTTCACTCTAGTAGCCAAAACATACCGGTAGATCGCTAAAAACCTACTGGTAGGTTTTGTCCAAAATGCCCAAAATGCTTGCAACTCATGCTCGACTTGCTTGGGGGTCCCACCATTGATTCTCCCACTTGTTCCCTGACTTCCCTTACACATTTACATGCCTCCAACACCCTAGTTGAAGAATTTGGAGGTAATGGCATTAAGGAGGATGGGATAGAAGGGGGCAGCCATGATGGGTGTAAGCTAGGCTTGTCCTAGCCTGTCCAAAGTCATTAACTCACCTCCCATTAATGGGAGGTCTGCACACACAAGCTAGAGGACCCCTATGGATGAAAAGGCAGAGCTCTTTCACCATATATACACCATTCCACAAATATTTCAGGGGGTGGCTACCTAAGCTTAAAAAGCTCCAAGGAGGAAGATGATGAATAGTAGATAAAAAACTTGGATGTTTTCATTTTCTTCCATAGTTTCACTTGTAGTTTATTGTAACACTCTTGTAAGCTTCATTATTTACTTTTAATATCATTTATTTCGAGTGCTTTGCAAGTTTAGTTTAGTATCTTAGTTTCTACCATTGTTGTCTTAAGTTCTTTTCATTTCCTAGTTTTTAAATGGGTATTGAATATTTCTCTTCTTAGTTAATTTCTCTTGCATTAGTTTAAGTTCCATGTTTCATTTCTTCATTATGTCTCTTTACATTGTACATTTCTTTCCTGCTTTTATGAGTAGCTAGATTTTTAGTTGGCTAATCCAAGGGAGACCTCCTCTTGGATTTGTCATTTCAACTCATTTTCTTTCCTTCTCTTGGTGTACAATGGTTTGGTTTGACTGGGTTGAGTGTGGATGCGGTTATGAGTTTTTGATATCTCATAGGCATTGTCACGGGTTATGATTGGATCCTCACTTCCATTTCGTCCCTCACTTCTCACGAATCAATCATTCATCTATGAACCATTCGAGGAAGGCTTCGAGTTGATTTGGTATTCCCATTGGAATGAACCCTTCGAATTAGCCAACACTTTTTTTCATTTCATTTTCCTTAAGAACATAACTCACCAAACTCAAAACAATAAAAGATTTTACACTTTGTTTTTTTCACAAAATCACCTTCACACACTTTAACTTTCCTTCCCTGAGGAGATGACCTTGGAATACTTTTCCAAGCAAAACACGATACTTAAAAGACTCATTGTGCTTGGGGAGCACTTTTGTTCACACACACACACATTTTGTACATTCCATTTCATTCATTCCACCATTACTACGTTGCCCCATTGCTTGTATTGAACCCAAGTGAGAGTAACACTCACCCACTTACATACGCCATATACACATTTGAGGGTTCATGTTAGGATATTAGGGAATACAACAAAAAATGTCAAGCACTTACACTTAAGGACGAGGTGAGATAGGAGTTGGGTCTGCCTTGGGTGGTTTACGAGTATGCAGATATTTTTCTAGATGAGTTATTGGTATTACCCCCATATCGGGATGTAGGCTTTACATTGAGTTACAACCTTGTGCATCCCCTAATTTTTTGACGCTGCATAGAATGACACCTGCGAAGTTACAAGAACCCAAGGTCCAATTTCAAGAATTATTGGATAAGAGTTTCATTAGACCAAGTACTTCTCCTTGGGGCGATCTGGTATTGTTTGCCAAGAAGACGGACAAGACCCTTAGGCTATGTACAGATTATCGAAAGTTGAATCGAGTCACCATCAAGAATAGGCACTCATAGCCATGGAGTAATGACTTGTTTGATCAACTAACAGGGGTAAGGGTTTACTCCAAGATATATCTACACATGAGATACCATCAGTTGGGGATTAGGGAGGCAGATATCCCTAAGAGGGCGTGTAGGACGTGATATGGGTATTTCGAGTTTAATGTGATGTCTTTTGGATTCACTAGTGCTCTGGTGGCATTCATGGATCTCATGCATAGCGTGTTTAACCCTATCTTAATCAGTTTCTCATGGTTTTTGTAGATGACATCTTGATCTACTCCAAGTCTGAGGAACAGTATGAGGATCACTTTAGGATTGTTCTCCAAACCTTGAGAGACTGTCAGTTGTACGCCTAGTTTAGCAAGTTTGAATTTTGGCTAACGGAGGTGAAATTTTTGGGACACGTAGTGTTAGCTTCAAGTGTATCATAGAGGCATTCATGAGTTGGGAGATGCTGAAGTCAGTTTTTGAGATACGTAGTTTCTTGGGATTGGTGGGATATTATATGAGGTTCATTGAGGACTTCTCTCAACCAGCTACACCTATGATGAGATTAACCAGGAAGAAGGTCAAATTTCAATGGGATGACTCATGTGAGAGGGCATTCCAAGAGCTGTAAAGAAGGCTTACTTCAGCTCCTATTCTAATAGTTTCAAAGAGGGGATAGAGGTATACAGTATATTGTGATGCCTGAAAGGACGGACTTGGATGTGTTTTGATGTAGTCCGGGAGGGTGGTTGCCTTTGGTTCTCGACAGTTGAAGATCCACGAATAGATCTACCCCATGCCTGACATGGAGTTAGCAGTTGTTGTCTTTGCCTTGAATTCATGACGCCACTATTTATATGGAGAGAAGTTTGAGGTGTTTTCGGACCATAAAAGTGTGAAGTACATCTTCACGCAACGGGACCTCAAAATGAGACAGCACTAGTGGATGGAATACTTGGAGGATTATGACTTCACTTTGCATTACCATACTGGTAAGGCAAATGTGGTGGTTGGTGCACTCAGTTGGAAGTCATGGGGAGTCTTGGCTAGTGTGGTTTCTCGGGATCTCAAAATACAAAAAAATCTCAAAAAAGGCAGAATAGGTACCGGTACCACCTCACCAGGTAACAGTACCTGAGTTTTCTGGAACTAAGGTACTGATACCTCATCACTAGTTATCGATACCTAACACTTGGAACTCAGCCTAAAGAAATAAAGAGATGAAGTAGGTATCGGTAACTCTTCACCAGCCACCGGTACTTGAGCCTTTTGGAATTTTGGTACAGGTACCTCTCACTTGTGCCTTTGTTATGCCAAATTGAATAAATGAAGTAGGTACTGGTACCTATTCACCATCTACCAGTACCTGAGCCCTCTGCTTGTCAAGGTACGAGTATCTCATAACTTGGTATCGGTACCAAGAACCCAGAAGTTTCAGATCATTTTCCACACGACTCCATCAGCTACGACGACCCACCTTTAGATAGATAATCGATGTTTTGACCTTTCGAACACTCAATCATGACCTCCTAGACTCTTTATTCATACAACAAGCATGAAGGAGTGGGTGGGCCATGAGGAGAAAGAGAGTGGCTGGGAAGCGAAAGGGAGTCATACTTTGACTGACTTTGGAATCTTTTTTGAATAACCTCTCTCCAAGCAAGCTAACTCAGCACACTCAAGACTATAGAGAACAGGATGGATGAAAAAGGGGATTATTACATACATTTTGACATTATCAAGCTTTTAGAGGGAGAAGGTTCAAGGAAGAAGATGAAGTTCTTGAGAGAGAAAGCTGGATTTTTACATTATCCTTCACCATTTTCATTGTAGTAAGCTTCATTTTACATGTAATCCTTCTATTTTTCACTTTAATCTCATTTATTTGAAGTTGTACTAAGTTTAGTTAGGGTTCCCTTGTTTCATTGTTGCATTTGGGTATGGTTCTCTTCAAGCTCTACATTTTGAGTATGAATACCATTTCTTTTGTAGTTTAAACTTCTCCTTACATTAATGCAAGTTCATGTTTGATTTTATTACCATGTCTTTATCGTTCATGTTTGTTCTTGCTTTTACCATGGATAGCTAAACCTTTAGTTGGGTTAATCCAAGAGTGACTTCCCATTGGGTATGTGAAATTGACTCCCTTTCATTCCTTCCCGTAGTGTAAAGTGTTTGGTTTGACTAGGTTGAGTGCAAACGAATGTGGTTGAAGGCTTTTGATACATCGTAGACTTGTCACCGGGGACGCTCTTGTCCAAACAACTACATTCATCTCTCGCTTCCTACGAATCAATCAAACACCTAGACACCATTGGCTGAATGAAATGAGATGATTTGGAATTCCCATTGGAATGAACTCTATGGATTAGCCAATGTTTGACAAAATTCCTTGCTGTTTCCTAACCTCTAAACATCACCTTTTAGCATGTATAGTATATGGATGAAGGGGAGCGTCACTCTCTTGGGGATGATGTCAAAAGAAAGGACAACGAAATGGTAGATGAATGAAATGTCAAATGTGTGTGTGTGTGAACAAAAATGCTCCCCAAGCGCAAGGAGACTTTCACGGATCATGTTTTACTTGGTGGTATTCTAAGGTCGTTTCCATGGGGAAGGAAGTAAACCAAGGGAAGGTGATTTTGGGAGAAAGAAAGTGTAAAATTTTTTATTATTGGAAGTTGTTTTGATACTAGTAAAATGAGAAACAAATGTTGACAAATTCAAGAGGTCACTCCAATAGGAATACCGCCTCAACTAGAAACCCACCTCCAATAGAGCATGAATGAATGATTGATTCGTGGGAAGCTAGGGATAAGATTGGTGAGTATCTAACCATAAACCGTGACTGGGCCCACGGAATATCAAGGACTCACCAAGTTATCCACCCTCAACCCAGTCAAACCGATCCACTGAACTCTGAAAGAAGAGAGGAGAATGAGTTGTAAATGGTATACCCAAGTGGAGGTTCCCCTTGGTTTTGCCAACTAANAGTCAAACCGAACCATTGAACTCTGAAAGAGGGGAGGAGAATGAGTTGAAATGATATACCCAAGTGGAGGTTCCTCTTGGTTTTGCCAACTAAGAGATTTAGCTATTCATGCTTAAAATAAAGACAACAATATGATGAGAAGACATTATGAAGAAATAAAGACTAGAGCTAAAGCATAAACGAAATGCATAAATATAAATTTCGGATAATCACCTCTTACTAAAGATTCGATGAGAAACTACTCACTCTTCATGGCTTTGTTAAAGCTAGGAAAGTGAGTGATGCTCATCCCTCCAAGTAGAGGAGTTACAAGGTAAAACACTTTACACGAGGAGCCAATCTTCGACAAAGAATGAGTGAATCACGTTCCACCCTTCACGGCTTTCGTAAAGCTCTGGAAAAGTGGAAGAGTTTCACTCCTCTAAAGGAAGAAGGAAGCTCAAGCAATGGAAGTAAAAGAAAGCATGTCACAATGGATTTTGTGACCCACGTGCCACGGACATCGTGGGGACATGACGCGGTGTGGGTGATAATGGATTGGCTTACGAAGTCGGCACACTTTTTGGCAGTGCAGATGACCTTCACACTGGAGGAATTCTGTAGGTTGTATATAGGAGAAATTGTTCGGTTGTATGGGGTACCTGAATCTATAGTATCGGATTGGGATCCTAGGTTTATAGCTCATTTTTGAGAGAGTTTCTAGCAAGCCATGGGGAAACAGTTGATGATGAGTACTGATTTTCATCCCCAGACGGACGGTTAGTCTGAAAGGACCATCCAGATGTTAGAGGACATGCTACGGGCATGCGTCCTAGATCTCAAGCGTAGCTGGGATGAGCATTTTCCCTTAGTGAAATTCGCCTACAACAATAGTTATTAGGTGAGCATTCAGTTGGCACCCTATAAGACACTATATGGTAGGCCATGTCATTCTCTAGTTTGTTGGATGGAGGTGGGAGAAAGATCCTCTAGGGGTCCAAATTTGATCAGAGACACCTCGGAGAAGGTGGACTTGATACAAAAGCGTCTTCTTACGGCTCAGAGTCGGCAGAAGAGCTACGCTGTCAAACGGCGGCAACCTTTGGAGTTTGAGGTGGGAGATCACGTCTTCTTGAAGGTGACGCCTAAGAGGGGAGTGGTCAGATTTGGAAAACAAGGGAAGCTATCGTCGAAATTTATCGGGCCCTTCAAGGTACTCGAGAGGGTGGGTACAATGGCTTACAGATTGGCATTACCGCCCAATTTTTCGGGTTTTCACGCGGTGTTCCATGTCCCTATGCTCCGGAATTATACTCCAGATCCGACACATATGGTGGATTGGAGTGAATTGACTGTTGAAATGGATGGGACCTTCGAGGAGGGACCGGTGCGTATCATGGATAGCCAAGAGCAGGTTTTGTGAGGCTAGACCGTGCGATTAGTGAAGATGCTATGGCAGCACCGAGGAATGGAGGAAGCGACATGGGAGCGTGAGGATACGATATGTACCAACTATCTATTCCTATTCCAGGATGGAGGTACGAGTTTTATAAGTATAATAGTAATGTTGCATATGCATGTGGTTAAGTGTGTATGTGTGTGCGTGAATTTCAGGGACGAAATTCTTTTAGGGGGGAAGAATGTAAAATCCCGGTAAATTTAAACTTTTTATGAAAAAGGGTAAAACGGTAATTTGCCACTACGGTACGGGTTAAGAACCTAAAATTTTCTGGATCTCGGATGATGAAACGGACCTCACCGTTGAATTTTCTTGCGAAATCTAGTTACCATGTCAAATTTCATCAAATTTTGAGGTAGTCAAAATTTTTACGTTTTACGAGGCAATCGAGTCTCGGGTGACCCAAAAATGGGATTTTTGATAAAAATTCAGAAGTTGGAAAATAAATTTAGGCAAATTAAAATAAAATTATTTTGAACTTGAATCGGGACGAAATTTAATCATTTCGAGGCGAAAACGGACCCAGGAAAAAAGAGGGTCCTGTGGCACAATGTGAGCCAAGTAAATGGAGGATATAAAAAGGGAAAAAATCTGATTTATTCCCGATTTCTTCAGCCGGTTCAACATGAGAAGAGAAAAGAGGGAAAAGAGAAAAATTCTCACCTTCTCTCTACGATCTACGAAGATTGAGTGATCGAATCCTCTTGGCCAAGACCAAAAGTCGATCTCCTCGTCGAGGGCTACACCTATGTACAAAAAAATGTGGGTTTTCACTAAAGGTTGAAAATGAGTTTTTGGAAAGGATTGGTTTAGAGCTCGGGTTGGAGTCATAGAACTTTCCAACATGTTCATTTACGCTTCAAGAGGTAGGGTTCTCTCCTACTTTGGTTTATTTCTAACCTAGGTGTCCGTATGAAATGGTTAGAGGAATAGAATAATATATGACTTGCCTATAGTCATGGAAATAAGGAAATGGATTTAGAAATGGCCTTGACCAATTTCTAGCATGACTTTGATATGTGGAAGTATTTATGTAAACTCTTGAAAGTTGGGTTTATGTGGGCATGCTATGTGTTTATATTGTGCCTTGTGATTTAAGTGTGTTATTGACATGGATATTGTGGTAACATGCTTATGAATTGTGATGGATTTTGGTATTTATATGCTTATGATATAAATTGTCATGACATATGTTGAAATATGTGGTTTCAGTTGTCCATATGACATTCATTACGTATGCGACATGACATTGTTATGCAATGGTTCATTACATTGCATTTGCATTGAGACTNGAAATATGTGGTTTCAGTTGTCCATATGACATTCATTACGTATGCGACATGACATTGTTATGCAATGGTTCATTACATTGCATTTGCATTGAGACTTCGCATCATGTGGATGTGTGTGCATGGTTGACGTCGTCACCCCATTGGTGGATGACAAGTGGACTTGAAAAAAGTTGGATTGATGATCCGACTAAGTCGCATAGTTATATGGCAAATTGGGTCAGGGGTTAGCAAGAAGGGCTAGAATATCCCTCGGGTGAGAGGCCCGAGGATTGGATCCACACTCCGTTGGTATAAAAGTCCATACAGTGTGTCCGTGTACGCAGAACCGTTGGTTGAAGTCCTTGAATTCTGTGTCGACTGGGTGCCGTTGGTGTAAGTCCATGAACTCCCACCCCAAGAAAGACCCTGAATTTGTGAATGTCATTTGATGTGAACATAAATGACGGTTTAATACACTTTGGCATTGCAATGTGTTGAGAAGTCGGGTATGACTCGGGTTGTGGTGCAAGAGTGAGTCTCATCTCATTTCATCGCATGGTATGGATTCATTCACATGGATATTAGCATGTGTTGAGGAGCCGAGAAGGGCTTGTGTTGATATGCGTGAGTGAGTCTCACCTCATTTCATGGCATGACATAGTAAAATTTCATCATTAAAATGCATATTCTTGCTTGGAATGGAAATGAGGGTTAAGTGTTGCACATAAACATTGCATATGCATCTAAGGAGGGAGTAACTTGTGTAGAAAATATTCTACTGGGCATTGTGTCACCCTATACGAGAAAACATTTCAGGTGCGGGATACACACAAATGGACGGCTCTCATTCGGGGCCTCAAGGGTGAAGAGGGGTCGACATATAGCCTTTAACCTTGACTATTTTGTAAACTCGTGTGAAAACTATGTTTTGGCATGTAAATATATGTAAATTAAATGTAATGAACTTGAACTATGAAACCTGGGAAAAATTTGAACTTTTTCTAAAAAAGTGCAAAATAGTAATTTGCCATTATAGTGCAGGTTGAAAACTGGTATTTTTTTAGAGCTCGAATGATAAAACGAACCTCACCATTGGATTCGTCTCGCGAAATCTAGTTACCCAGACAAATTTTGTCGAATTCTGAGATAGCCGGGTTTTTCAAGTTTTTCGAGGTGACGGGTGTCCGGTGACCCCGAAAAATAAAATTTTTATAAAATATTTTGAGTTTAAACCGGTACGAAATTTAATCGTTTTGGAGCGAAAAACGGACCCGAACAAAGGAGGACACTTGGCACGACGAGGGCCAAGTCTTTAAAAGTATAAAATGGGCATAATATCTGAAAACAATCAGATTTTCTTCCCCAAGAGGTCGGCTGGTTCGGGCATGGGAAGAGAGAAAGGGAGAAAGTGTGTTTTTCAAGTTTTCTTCCGACGATTTCTTAAGATCCGTTGGTCAGAATCCGTCAGACCAAGAACTAAAGTCGATCTACGCGATGAGGGCTACGCGTGGGTACCAAAAACGAAGACATTCACCAAAGATTCAAAGACAAAGTCTTGGAGGATCAAAGCTTTGGGGCTTGTTTTGGTGGAATAGAAGTCTCTACACTTCTATTGAGGTAGGGTTCTTCCTACTTGGGTTTTACTCCTACATTAAGGGGATGTTTTGTTGACTGAAACATGGATGTATTTTGGACTGACATATGACTGTTTATAGACTGTCTTAGGGGCTGTTATATGGCCTCTTTTGGGTTGAAATCATGGGGTTGTTTTATGCTTGTTTAAGGGGCTGTTGTAGGCCTATTTTTGGGCTGAAATTGTGTTTTTTTTGGATGAAAAAGTGGACTGTTTTTGGTGCCCAAAGGTGGACTGATTTTGTGCCCAAATGTGGACTGTTTTTGGACCCTAATGCGGACTATTTTTAGGCCACTTTGTGGATTGCATATAGGCCACTTTGTGGACTATTTTTAGGCCACTTTGTGGGCTATTTTTAGGTCACTTTAAGGACTATTTTAGGCCACTTTATGGATTGGTTGGGCTGATTTTTGTGGGTTGTTATGCGGGCTAGTACATGGGCTGTTGTGTGTTATAATTTGCCTTTGTGATTATGTGTGTTATTGACATAAAGATAGTGATAACATGCTTAGAATTGTTTTATGAAAAAGTGTCAATGTATATGCATGCGTGTGTTATATTGATATTGTGACAAATTTGGTATCTATATGTTTAGAACATAACTTACCATGGATATGTTGAGATTGTTAATATGTCATTCATAGCATATTTAACATTGTAGCGTAGTGCATAGAGGCATCCCATTAATGGGCTTAGGCATGTGTATGGGTGTGTGTGTGTGTGAGTTGGGCATGGTTCATTCAAGCATCATTCTTGGTGATTGAAAGGTGGGCTCAGAAAAGTGGGATTGAATGTCCTACTGGGACGTATGGTTACATGCATAAAAAAACTTATGTCGGGTAAAGCAAGTAGGGCTAGACACTCCCTCGGGTGAAAAACCTGGCCACTTGGTTCATACACTTACCGGTGGTGAAATTCTAGAAAGGTGTAACGGTGTACAGAGCCGGAGGTGAGATTCTTGAATCCGATACCCAATAAAGGCACATGATTTTGATATATAAATTATTCATTTGATGGAAAACATCCAAGAATGAAATGGTTTTATGACATATGGTTGATTTCAAAATGATCTTTGGATGTGTTTCATCAAAGATGTTGTTTTACACATATGAGTTGAATTGTGTTGTGGGAGTCGGTGAGGACTCGAGTTAAAGTTGCATGAGGGAGTTTCATCTCATTTCATTGCATGGCATGGTGAATTCCAGTATAGAGTTGCATATTCTTACTTCGAATGTTGATGTGACTATGAACTGTCAAATGTGAACATTGCATGTGCACTTAGGTGGGGAGTAGCCCTTGTAGGATATACTCTACTGGGCGTTGGCTCACCCTATACGGGAAACATTTCAGGTACGGGTCATACGCCGAGGGACAACACTCACTCAGGCACTTAAGGAGGAAAAAAAGCCGACTTGTGGCTTCCAATCCATTTCTTCTGTAAAATTAGACTTGTAATTAAATTTTGGCATGTAATGTGTAAAGGAATTGTAATAGAGTCTATATGGACCGTTTTAATATAGTCTTGCATGTTTGTATGAGTATGGATAATTGGACCCAGTGTGGCCAATGTTTACTTAGAAATGGACCCGGTGTTGTCATTGTTGAATATTAGACCTCAGATGGGTCTTGTTGTTATATAATGCACAGGTTGTGTTTTGAGTAGAGTTCCCTTTACAAAGGAGACTCTGCCCAAATTTTTAATAAAGGATGGACCTGGGTAAATGGGGCACAACGTTGAGATATCAAGTTACTCGGTATCCACGGTCATTCCGCGGGTTAATGAGTAATCAACGGACCCTCGGATTTTGGGGTGTCACAGCTTGGTATCAGAGCTTAGGTTATACGATTTACCTAGGGCTTGTTAGGCATTGGGACTAGACCATTGCATGCATTGTGCATCTCATCTTATGTGCTTAAATTGTTACATGTTATGTACAACGTATTATGTGAAACATGATTACTTGCTATGTGATTATATGAATGATATACATGGTAATGTGTATATGGAAAGAGACACTAGGGTTAAAAAACATAACCTCGGGAGTCGAAAAAGAAATGAATGGGATAGTTCAAGTTTAAATGTTTTCTAGTGGATGGTATAGACTCTACTAGGAAAACAAGGAGATAAAATCTCAATGTTTCAAGTTTGATCCCTACATTGGAATGTTATGTGAATATTCTATTGTCATTTGACATGTGTGTAGATGGCAACAAGAGGAAGAGGACGCCGCCGAGGTCGAGGCGGTGGGCGGAACAACCAACCACCACCTACTACTGACCAACAAGCCTTCAGAGAGGCTCTTGGTGTTGTAGTTGCCACTATCGCACAGACGGGTACAAGTGGGGGCCAAGGAGGCTCCAATAATCTCCAGAAGTTCAAGGCACATCAGCCGCCAATCTTCATGGGAGGGGCGGACCCAATGGTAGCTGATCATTGGTTCCGACAGGTTGACAAGATCTTGAGGGCAATGGAGATCACCTTTGATGCCACCAGGATAACTCTATCTACATTCCAGTTGGAAGGGGAATCCCAAGTATGGTGGGATTGGGTGAAAGACTCCAAGAACTTGGAGGCCATGACATGGGTAGAGTTCCAGGAACTCTTCATGGGGAAATACTTCCCGGTGGCTACGAGGCATGCGAAGGCCTGGGAGTTCCTAGATCTGAGCCAAGGAACGATGTCAGTGATGGAATATGTGGCTAAATTCACTGAGTTAGCACGTTTCGCTAACCAATATGTGGCCACAAATATGGCCAAGGTCAGGAAATTTGAGGATGGGTTGAAGTTATACATCCGGGGTAAAATCGTCGGTCTTCTTCTGCAAGACTTCGACTTGATGGTCACCACAGCTTTGGCCATTGAGAGAGAGGTGGATGACGCAAGGAGCATCCGGGAGTCTGGTGCAAAAGACAAGAAGAAGGACGGCCAATCCTCTTCTTCTAGCTCGAGGAAGAAGTAGAGGACTTCTACTCCACAAGGGTTTTAGGGATAGGGCCACAGTTATCAAGGCCAAGGCCAAGGTCAATCCTCCTAAGGTGGGAGAAATCAAAGGCCTTCCTACCAGGCTGGCCAGAGGACTTGCTATCAATGCCACCAACCGGGTCACATGAAGAGGGATTGTCCTCAGAGGCAAGGATCTCAGGGTCATGGGTCATCGCAATCTCAGACTTTAGTGGGCAACCACAAACACAATATGCTCCTCACTACCCTACTCTGGGTCAGGGCAACCAGTACCAGTTCCAGGGTGCAGCACAAGGCCTTACTACTTCTCGTGCGGGGACACCGCAAGCTAGCCAGATGGGCCAAGACATGGGTCGAGGACGAGGCCAGGGCTCACAAGCCAGGACTTCAGGGACTCAGGGGCGTGTCTACACCATTATGCCAAGACTGAGCCGGCAGATCTGTCGGTGATACAGGGTACATTCTTACTCTCTCGTTTGTGGGCTAAAATATTGTTTGATTCTGGTGCATCTCATTCATTTATTGCTGCATCTTGTGTGGATGACTTGGGCTTAGAGGTTGAGACCTTAGAAGAGCCGTTGCATGTGAGTTCTCCCCTAGGTGCTGGGGTGAGAATTGATCAGATATGTTGGGGTTGTGAGTTAGATATCTCAGGGATTCTATTCCCCGTGGACCTTAGGGTCATGGACATGTCGGAGTTTGATGTAATCCTTGGGATGGATTGGTTGATGGCACACTGAGTCGTCATTGATTGTGATCGGAAGAGGGCCACGGCTTATACGCCTTATGGTGTTTGTTTCAAGTTTCAAAGGGAGAAGCAGTGTACTTTACCCAAGCCGTGTATGACTCTAGATGACACGGACACTTGATGGGTTGGCTTGCTAGGCTTACCCTGGAGGATGAGGTGAGGCAAGAGTTTGGTCTATCTCGGGTTGTGTGCGGGTATGAGGATATTTTTTCGGATGAACTACCGGGATTACCTCCACATAGGAATGTAGACTTTACTATTGAGTTGCATCCGGGTACATCGATTATCTCTATGACTCCGCATAGGATGGCACCAGTTGAGTTGCAAGAACTCAAGGTCCAATTGCAAGAATTGTTGGACAAGGGGTTTATTAGACCGAGCACTTCACCATGGGGCGCTCCGGTCTTGTTTGCCAAGAAGAAAGACAAGACTCTTCGGTTGTGTATTGATTATCGAAAGTTGAACCGGGTCACTATCAAGAATAGGTACCCTTTACCAATGATCGATGACTTGTTTGATCAGCTGAGAGGGGCGCGAGTCTACTCCAACATAGATTTTCTCGCCGGTTACCATTAATTGAGAGTTAGGGAGGAAGATATCCCCAAGACGGCGTTTAGGACACGGTATGGGCATTTCGAGTTTACTTTCATGCCTTTTGGATTGACGAATGCTCCAACGGCATTCATGGATATCATGCATAGGGTGTTCCAACCCTATTTAGATTAGTTTGTTGTGGTTTTTGTTGACGACATCTTGATCTACTCCGAGTCTGAGGAGGAGTATGAGGGTCACTTGAGGATTGTTCTCCAGACATTGAGAAAGCATCAGTTGTACACCAAGTTCAGCAAGTGTGAATTTTGGCTTACGGAGGTAAAGTTTTTGGGGTATGTAGTGTCGGCTTCGGGTGTATCTGTAGACCCGAAGAAGGTTGAGGCAGTTACGAATTAGGAGAGACCGAAGTCAGTCTTTGAGATACGTAGTTTCTTGGGATTGGCGGGGTATTACCGGCCGTTTATTGAGGATTTCTCCCGATTGGTTGCGCCTATGACAGAGTTGACCCGAAAAGAGGTCAAGTTTGTGTGGAATGACTCTTGTGAGAATGCATTCCAAGAGTTAAAGAGGAGGCTTACTTCAGCTCCTTTTCTGATAGTCCCGGAACGAGGACAGAGGTGCACGGTCTATTGTGATGCCTCGAAGGACAAGCTGGGATGTGTTTTGATGCAGTCCAAGAGGGTAGTAGCTTATGGTTCTCGGCAGCTAAAGAATCACGAGCAGAATTACCCCACACATGATATGGAGTTGGCAGCCATTATCTTTGCCTTGAAGGCTTGGCGTCACTACTTGTAAGGCTAGCAGTTTGAAGTGTTTTCGGACCAAAAGAGTCTGAAGTATATTTTCACTCAGCCAGACCTCAACATGAGGCAACGCAGGTGGATGGAGTATCTAGAGGACTACAACTTCACATTGCATTACCATCCCGGTAAGGCAAACGTGGTGGCTGATGCACTTAGCCGGAAGTCGCGGGGAGTTATGGCTAGTATGGCTTCCTGGGAGTGGAGGATGCTCGAGACTGTGGGACAGTTCGGGCTATGTTATATGGGTCAGGCTCAGGGTACTTTGTGGGAGTTGGTGAGGACTCGAGTTAAAGTTGCATGAGTGAGTTCCATCTCATTTGATTGCATGACATGGTGAATTCCAATATAGAGTTGCATATTCTTACTTGGAATGTTGATGTGAATATGAACTGTCAAATGTGAACATTGCATGTGCACTTAGGTGGTGAGTAGCCCTTGTAGGATATACTCTACTGGGCGTTGGCTCACCCTATACGGGAAACCTTTCAGATATGGGTCATACGCCAAGGGACGGCACTCACTCGGGCACTTAAGGAGGAAGAAAAGCCGACTTGTGGCTTCCAATCCATTTCTTTTGTAAAATTAGACTTGTAATTAAATTTTGGCATGTAATATGTAAAGGAATTGTAATAGAGTCTATATGGACCGTTTTAATATAGTCTTGCATGTTTGTATGAGTATGAATAATTGGACCCGGTATGGCCAATGTTTACTTATAAATGGACCCGGTGTGGTCATTGTTGAATATTGGACCTCGGATGGGTCTTGTTATTATATAATGCACAGGTTGTGTTTTGAGTAGAGTTCCCCTTACAAAGGAGACTCTGCCCAAATTTTAAATAAAGCACGGACCCAGGTAAATGGGGCACAACGTTGAGATATCGAGTTACTCGGTATCCACGGGTATTCCGCGGGTTGATGGGTAATTAATGGACCCCCGGATTTTGGGGCGTCACAAGACAGTTCGACAATCCAAAGTTTAAGATTANTCGCGGGGAGTTATGGCTAGTATGGCTTCCTGGGAGTGGAGGATGCTCGAGACTGTGGGACAGTTCGGGCTATGTTATATGGGTCAGGCTCAGGGTACTTTGTGGGAGTTGGTGAGGACTCGAGTTAAAGTTGCATGAGTGAGTTCCATCTCATTTGATTGCATGACATGGTGAATTCCAATATAGAGTTGCATATTCTTACTTGGAATGTTGATGTGAATATGAACTGTCAAATGTGAACATTGCATGTGCACTTAGGTGGTGAGTAGCCCTTGTAGGATATACTCTACTGGGCGTTGGCTCACCCTATACGGGAAACCTTTCAGATATGGGTCATACGCCAAGGGACGGCACTCACTCGGGCACTTAAGGAGGAAGAAAAGCCGACTTGTGGCTTCCAATCCATTTCTTTTGTAAAATTAGACTTGTAATTAAATTTTGGCATGTAATATGTAAAGGAATTGTAATAGAGTCTATATGGACCGTTTTAATATAGTCTTGCATGTTTGTATGAGTATGAATAATTGGACCCGGTATGGCCAATGTTTACTTATAAATGGACCCGGTGTGGTCATTGTTGAATATTGGACCTCGGATGGGTCTTGTTATTATATAATGCACAGGTTGTGTTTTGAGTAGAGTTCCCCTTACAAAGGAGACTCTGCCCAAATTTTAAATAAAGCACGGACCCAGGTAAATGGGGCACAACGTTGAGATATCGAGTTACTCGGTATCCACGGGTATTCCGCGGGTTGATGGGTAATTAATGGACCCCCGGATTTTGGGGTGTCACATGTACAAATGAGGTTTTATGTCAAAAAAACCATTATATGTGTTTTGGGTGGAAATGAAATGGATTGGAAATGATTGTAAATCGAAAACAGAAGAAACAGGGAAGAACTAGCAAAGCATACCGGTACGCGTATCGATACGGTGAGGTCCAGTAGGCAAACCGTATTGGTACACTTTCCAAAAATCAAAAATTTTTATGCAATTGAAATTTGGTTTTCCTTGGTTTCAATGATACAAATAGACATTAAATGATATATAATGGGATATATTGAACATCGGTTGGATTTAATGATTAAAGGAACACGGGTTACACGTGTGAGTTATAATCCTGGGTAAAGGGATACTATTAACATGATGTTGGGTTGTACAGCAAATCACAGGCAATTTCGCTAGTTGATGGGTGGTCCATGGTGTAAAAAGGACCCCCGATTTTAGGGGTGTCACATATCCTATCCTCGTTCCTTACACTCATAGATTGCGTATGCCTGCAAAGTTATCTAATACATCTGAAATTTGAGATTTTTAAATAGGTAAAAATTAATATTCCTTTTTTGGATGTAATTTAACATATACCATCTTATGCCAAGTTCTTGAGGAATTTTNAAATAGGTAAAAATTAATATTCCTTTTTTGGATGCAATTTAACATATACCATCTTATGCCAAGTTCCTGAGGAATTGTGGAAAGTGAAGAGGAAGATTAATGTGCAAAAGAAAGCTTTCCTCACAGAGTAGGTAAGCTCCATCTTAAGGACAAACACTCTACCCAAATACGAAAACCCCCACTATCCCACCATCTCAATCACCATTGGGGATTGTCGGGTAGAGCACACAATGCTAGATTTGAGTGCAAGTGTAAACCACCTTCCCTATTTTGTATATGTGTAGTTTGGATTAGGAGAATTGAAGCCTACATCCATCACACTCCAGCTTGCCAATAGAAGTGTAAAGATGCCATGAGGAATAGTGGAGGATGTTCTAGTATGATGAGCGCATAATATTGCATATTTAACGGCCTCATTACATGCATTTTAACTCAACTTTGCATTTAATTACTTATAGTTCATCGAATTTGTGAATAATGTGGAAATTTTGATGTTGCAGGTAATCATGGGTAAATGATGGCTTTCAAACCCTGTAACTAAGTGTGGATGAGTGGTGGAGAGATGGCCATATTACATGAGGATTTGGAGGCTTAAAAGTGAAAGAAATCAAGGGGTTTTCGATAATTGGTAACATAGGCACCGACACCCACACCAATTGGTAGTAGTACTCTAGTATTTTGTATTTGTGACCATGATCCACTTTAAAAGTTGTAGATCTGGATGTCCTTTGTCTTGTGTCAAAATTTCAGTTCAATCGGACAGTGGGATCAAAAGTTATGACAAATTTACTAAAACTGGTCCAAAGTTTGCATCCTCCTTACAACCTACCGGTAGAACCTTAAAACCTACTGGTAGGAAAATCTACTAGAAGCTTTCTACAGGTAGGTGTTTGACGTTTTACCTATAGGTTTTATTTAGAAGTGCCTGACACCATTCCACAAGACTCCACCTACTCGAGGAGCCCACTTCATGTCATCCCAACCATACCCTAACATCATTGGCACACCATGATGGTCTCTTCCACCCCAAATTCAGATTTTGGAAGAGAAAAGCATGGGAGGAACAAGAGAGAGAATATGGGTGGTTGGTAAGGCAGGGGAGGTGTATGCTAGGCTTGTCCTTCCTTCTTGAAGTGTCTAATCCCTTCCCACTCATTGGAAGTCAGCTCTCACAGACTAGGGAAGGGTATGGACAAATTTTGACCAAACTTTACAATATAATTCAGTTTTTACAAGCTTTTAGAGGGGAGGAGGCTACCTAATCTTAGGAGTAGTGTAGAGAGAGAAAGGTAGGGTTCTTGCTTTTTCTTCACCATTTTCATTCTTGTAAGCTTCAATCTATATGTAATCTTTCTTACTAACACTTTTATCTCATTTATTTCAAGTTGTATTGAGTTTACCTAGGGTTTACTAGTTCTATTGCTTTTATTTGAGTATTTTCTCTTTAAGCTTTACATTTTGTGTATGAATGCTATTTCTTTTGTAGTTTAAACTTCTTTTTACATTAATGCAAATTCATATTTGATTTCATTACCATGTTTCTCTCTTTCATATTTGTTCTTGCCTTTTCTATAAGTAGCTAGACTTTTAGTTGGCTAATCCAAGGGGAATTTCTTCTTGGGTATGTGAAATCAACTCTCTTTCATTCTTCCTTGTAGTGTAAAGTGTTTGGTTTGACTAGGTTTAGTGCGGACGTGGTTGTGGGCTCTTGATACACTGTAGACTTGTCACGGGGTATGCTTTTGTCCAACCCATCCACATTAGTCCCTCACTTCCTAAGAATCAATTAAACACCGAGACACCATTGGTTGAATGAATTGAGTCAAATTTTCATTTCCATTAGAACGACCTCTATATGAGTCAAGCATATGAGTTATAGATTTATAATAGGAATTCTCGCTCATAGGTGGGATGAATTCTGAAGATTATCTAGTTTTTCAATAATTGAATTTCATTTTCATTAGTAGATAATCTCCAGACTCTCAAACTTCAAAGAACTTTTTATTTTTATTTTTCATCACCTTAGATACAAATCTTTCCCCAAGGAGACTACATTGAACTTTTTGTTCGAGTTAGTATACGATAGTATTCTTTACGCTTGGGAGCACTCGTGAAAATACAACCCTTTTGGAGGGCAAACAAACAAATTTGCACACTTCGGGATCCTCAAACTAAAGAGTAGCTTTATTTACTATTAATAATCTTATATTTAATTTAGAATATATCTACACCTTCACAATTCATCCTTTCAAGATTTAATTTATTGTTGTCTCTATTGATCTTAACTTCAAACCCAACATTAGTTACATGTGTTGGCTCAAATGCAACCTAAGAGGGGGGTAAATTAAGTTGTTGATGTTAATGACTAATTTTTAAATTCTTTAATTCTAACTAATTATGCAATGTAAATAACAGTAAAATATATAATGATATAATGAGAGGTGTAGTAATAATGTTGCAAGAAATTTGAAGGGAAGAAGAAAAACAAACAGTATTTATAGAGGTTCGGCCACACCACAATGGCCTACGTTCTCTAGTTAACCTCCTTGGGGNGAAAAACAAACAGTATTTATAGAGGTTCGGCCACACCACAATGGCCTACGTTCTCTCGTTAACCTCCTTGGAGTCACTTTTCACTATCTCAACATTCTTCAACAAGTGAAGATCAAAGCTTTACAATCAACATCTTCTTTAGTAGGTGAAGACACACCTTATAACTTTAAGCTTACTCAATACAATAAGCTTCCCCACTGTTTACAAAGATGATCACTCAACCAAATTACAACAAGAGAGAAGAAAAAAATAAGTTCTATAATAGAATTATAGAATTTTCATAGTGTATAGCCCTATTTGAATGTGTATAACACTCTTGCAATACTCAATTGGATGCTTCACTCCTCTTCATTCCCTTTTATAGTTGAGGTCTATTGAGTTTGAGATTTGAATCATCTAGCCGTTTGGATCCTTTATCATTAATGTCCCACGCTTCCCTTGACAAATTGTCCAAATCTGTGTATTTAGTCCAACTTGCAGGACATCGTTGGCTTGGAAATAATTTGAATTGTAAAACTTCTATTTCTCACTAAGTTGTATCCTTGGATGTCTATGTTTAAACCCCATTTCAATCAAGACATTTGTAGGTTGGACTAAAAATTTATACCCAAAATACTAGGACCCTGTCTGATTGACAGAATCTGTGCACTACCCTTAACTTGCAGGTCATTTTTTACCACAAAAAAGTTTGAATTTGAAAAATTATATTTCATTAAAAATTGTAGTTATGGATGTTTGCTTTCCAAATATAAGTTCCACGTTAATTGGAGATTCGAGTAAAAAGTTATACCAAATTTACCGA
>CAUOFW020005236.1:373646-395788 GCA_963454935.2 Ilex paraguariensis
TCTCATAAGAGTAAATGTATTATAACCCTCAAACCATGATAAGCACAATACTCACAGGGTTTATATATGCATCTCTACTATGGATGTCAAGCTTTTTCAAAGCATGACTCTAATCTCAAACATCTCAATAGAAGTTACATTCTTATCATGAACAAAGTTAGAGTTTCCAATAGAAACCTCACTATGATATTCAACCATAGGATACAAGTCTGTAGGGTATAGCATGCAACCAATTCGGGTATCACTTAGCATAGCTAAATCTCACAGCTCTTAAGAAACAACAAGTATCAATCAAATAGACATATTTTTTTAAAAACAATTCAAAATTTTCACTAAAACTACTAAAATAAACAGAAATAGGAGAAAAACCAAAATTTTCAATTTTTTGTACTACTAAAATAAGCAGAAATAGGAGCAAAACCATGGTGTAACCCTCACCTCCTAACTTAAAATTTGCACTATCCCCAATGCAAAAAAGAGAATGCATTGAGAAATTAAAAAAAAAAAAAAGAAGGGAAAAGAGAACACCTAAGTGTAGCTCCTACATAAAAGGAAATGACAAAATTATCTAAAAAGAAAAGAAGTTATCTAATTGAACTAATGTACAAGAATTCAAGTCAACCAGGCTCCAATTGCCCAATTCCCAATTTCACTCGGGATTTATCTCCACCAAAGAATAGTTCTTGTTTTGGGTTTCTTTGCACAATTCAGTATACAATACAACCTCAGACTTATCTTCCTCACATTCAGAATTAATCAAACACAATTGTAGATGATCAGAATACATAGAAGTTTTAAACTTCTCCTCCACACTCTTATCTACGATGTCTATCTCACAAAACTCTCCCTTACCCCCTAGTTTCTTTGCAACATGAAAAATATTGAATTCAGTAATCATATTTCCAACGGAGAATTTCATTACACCACTCCTACAATTTATTAATGCATTTGATGTTGCAAGGAATGGGTATCCTACGATTATGGGAATCTGTGCAGTGGGGTAAGCAACCGATTCAGTGTCCAGAATTATAAATTCGAAGGAAAGTAAAACCTATCAACCTGAACCAACATANATATAAGTTCCACGTTAATTGGAGATTCGAGTAAAAAGTTATACCCAATTTACCGATACTATGTCAATTTGACAAATTCTAGAATTTTACCACCTTTTCCTCGCTCTTCTACTCTTTGCATTTTTCCTTTAATTCTTCACACTAAGCAACATATTTATCTTTATAACTTAAAGAAGCATCCTATAGGTGTGACATTAACCTTTACTGTTCCTCCCTCATCAAGATTAAACCAATGATGNTAAACTGAAAAGGGTACGAGATTCACACTCACACCAAAGTGTACAAGTGCTTGTTTGATTGAAAAATTCTCAATAGTGGGGCAGCTGAGATCGTTATAGTTGGATGGAGTGTTGGTTCGGAGAATAGTGCTTACTTGCTCCGTCAAGAATGCTNAACTATCACTTAATTTTTTCTATCAAACATGTACAACACTTTAACTAACACGAAGATGATTAATTAAATGAGAGTGTTTGTTATCATCAAAATCTTGTTTAACCAAGCATAGGGTCAACACCCTATAGATTCGATTCTGGACTTAACAGAATTATTACTATAACTTGACCACCTACACTTGAGTGTACACATTTCGGATCAAGTCAAAAGACACTCTCTAAGTCTCAATGTCCAAATCCACACCTTGATCTGTTGCTACCTCAAAGTCAACCTTCTTATTTAAGTTTATATCTTCCTCAAGTCTCTGAAAAATGTTATGCCAGGGTGAACAATAAAGCCCATTAGAAAAACCTTCTTATTCCCAAAAAAGGATTCAAAATGATAAAATAGGTAAGTCTCAGTTTGTAAAATAACGTACATAATTTTGAAGTAAAGCAATGTCAGTTAATAACGATCTCAAGTTTATGGTATAAAATAGTAAAGTTTATAGTAGAATAGAATCATTCACAAAAATTACAATTCATAAAATAATCTAATATCTCATGTACGTAGGTGGGAATAACATGAATCAACACACCGAACCTATCTCATTCACCCACCTCAAACCCAACCATCTCATACCAACGCCTGCAAGGGCATAACATTTACAACAATTCAGGAAGGGCGTGTACTGACATTTCCTTTCCTAGGAAAGCCCCTAGTCTCAAACCTATGTGGACAAATAGTGGTTGGCTTTCACAAGAAACCAAAACTTCAAAGATTGTAAGGCAACCAACAAATCTCTTAAGGGAGGAAAATCTCTAACACCGTAAGATAAGAATTCAAGTGTAATTCATGTTCATCACATCCACCCATACAAGAGATAAAAAGACATTTTCACAAAATTCACGTATACCTTGCTTGCTCTCAGAAGTGGGTTAAATAATCAAAGAATTTCCAAGCGTATGAAGGGGTATCATTTTTGTTACTTGGTCGATTACTGAGGTCATCTCCTCAAGGAAAACAAATGGTTCAAGAGGTGATGGTCAAAGAAAATAAAAACCTTGAATTTTAAGATTTTGTTGGAAGAAATTTATTACTTTAAGAAATAAAAATTAAAGAAAATAACCGGTTGGTCGGTAGAGATCATCCCACTATGAATAGACACTTTGACTCAATCTCTACAACTCACTCGAGATTGTGTTCAAATGCATTCAAGCAGTAAATATTCGTTTAATACCCAATTATAGATGAAAAATGTATATTCAAGAAAATTGAATTGATCAAAAATAATTTACTTTGATTGCAGTTATTACAAGAATTGTTGACCAGTAAGCAAGAAGATATGCAATTTGATAGCATCTTCAATTTTAACCATTCAATGAACTAAAATAACTTGACGGTAGACAAGCCCTAGTTTTGAGTCAAAATCCCCAATTCACGAATAAGACTACTTCATCCGATCAAACCGATGAACTACTGAAATTACAAGAAAAATAAATACAATGTATTGAAATTGCAATAAATGTAAATCATTTGTAGAAAGGAACCAAAAGTAATTGTATTGCAAGAATCTAATACTTGAATTGAAACAAATCTTTTAAAGTAAAATAATGGAGAAATCTTAAAATAAGAAGAAAATTATCTAAAACCATAGCAAAGAGAAAAGAGAAGAACGATGAATTGAACAATGGAATCGAGCTCTCCTCTCTCTTGTTAGACTTGGTTACCAACTAATTACTTGTATTCTCTTAACCAAACCTAGAGTAATGAGATTATTGAAAAATAATGGATTTGAAATGAATCTCATAAGAGTAAATGTATTATAACCCTCAAACCATGATAAGCACAATACTCACAGGGTTTATATATGCATCTCTACTATGGATGTCAAGCTTTTTCAAAGCATGACTCTAATCTCAAACATCTCAATAGAAGTTACATTCTTATCATGAACAAAGTTAGAGTTTCCAATAGAAACCTCACTATGATATTCAACCATAGGATACAAGTCTGTAGGGTATAGCATGCAACCAATTCGGGTATCACTTAGCATAGCTAAATCTCACAGCTCTTAAGAAACAACAAGTATCAATCAAATAGACATATTTTTTTAAAAACAATTCAAAATTTTCACTAAAACTACTAAAATAAACAGAAATAGGAGAAAAACCAAAATTTTCAATTTTTTGTACTACTAAAATAAGCAGAAATAGGAGCAAAACCATGGTGTAACCCTCACCTCCTAACTTAAAATTTGCACTATCCCCAATGCAAAAAAGAGAATGCATTGAGAAATTAAAAAAAAAAAAAAGAAGGGAAAAGAGAACACCTAAGTGTAGCTCCTACATAAAAGGAAATGACAAAATTATCTAAAAAGAAAAGAAGTTATCTAATTGAACTAATGTACAAGAATTCAAGTCAACCAGGCTCCAATTGCCCAATTCCCAATTTCACTCGGGATTTATCTCCACCAAAGAATAGTTCTTGTTTTGGGTTTCTTTGCACAATTCAGTATACAATACAACCTCGGACTTATCTTCCTCACATTCAGAATTAATCAAACACAATTGTAGATGATCAGAATACATAGAAGTTTTAAACTTCTCCCCCACACTCTTATCTACGATGTCTATCTCACAAAACTCTCCCTTACCCCCTAGTTTCTTTGCAACATGAAAAATATTGAATTCAGTAATCATATTTCCAACGGAGAATTTCATTACACCACTCCTACAATTTATTAATGCATTTGATGTTGCAAGGAATGGGTATCCTACGATTATGGGAATCTGTGCAGTGGGGTAAGCAACCGATTCAGTGTCCAGAATTATAAATTCGAAGGAAAGTAAAACCTATCAACCTGAACCAACATATCTTCAACTACCTCTCTCAGTACTTTCAAACTTCAGCCCTCCAACTAAAGAGTAATTGAAGTGGGCTTTAATTTTTTCAGGCCTAATGGCTTGTAAACTGAAAAGGGTACGAGATTCACACTCACACCAAAGTGTACAAGTGCTTGTTTGATTGAAAAATTCTCAATAGTGGGGCAGCTGAGATCGTTATAGTTGGATGGAGTGTTGGTTCGGAGAATAGTGCTTACTTGCTCCGTCAAGAATGCTTTTTTTTTGGACATTCAATTTTCTCTTGACAGTGCACAAATCCTTTAAGAACTTAGCATATAAAGGCACTTTTCGGATTGCATCAAGAAGAGGAATATTAATTTTTACGTACTTGAATAAATCAAGAATTTCAGCTTGGTTGGCTTATTTTGTAGTCATTTTCAATCGGTGAGGGTAGGGAGCAGGAATACGGACCACCTCATTAGACTCAACAAACTTGGGCAGCTCAAGTGACTGAATATCCTTAGGATTACCCTAAGTTAATTTTTCTATTAATAGTTTTATCAATTTCTTTACCACTACAAAAAGTGGTTATGGACTTGAGTTGTTTCTCATTGCTTGTGACATTAGAAATCTCAATCCCATGTTGACATTTTGGATTTTCTTAGGGTTATGCAGGAAATTGTACCTTTTTCCTATTGCATCATCCCCATATTGTTGGTTAACTTAGTCATTTGAAACCTAATGTCATTCAGAGCTTGATTGGTTTGGTTGTTCATGGTGGTCTAGCTCTGAAAGAATTAATAGAGAACATTCTCATTGTTTTTCTTGGGAGGAGGCTAATATGGAGGTACAATAGCTTGACCTTGGGGAGCAAACCCTTGTGGAGATGAGTTTTTTACAAACCCTTGTGGTGGTGGGTGCAAATATTGGTTACTTGTAGATTGAACAAGACTGGACATTGGTTGACTAGAAGGGATATATGGCATAGAGGTGGAGGATTGAGCAATGGTGTCATTCATCCAACTAATATTCGGGTGATTACACCAACCCTGGTTATATATATTGGAGTAGGGGGAATTTTGTTGCCTGATTAACCCTAATTAATATATAAATTAAAACAATAATAAAGTCTAATTGGTGTGATAAACTAACTAAAAAACTAGCAATTCAAGTCAATTAGGGTTTGTGCGGTAATTAGGATTTTCTGTGAGTCATGTTTACAATTTGCAGGTTTAATGCATAATTGCTATAGAATACAAGGAGCAAAGTAGAGAAGGTTGAAGATACCAAGGCTCAAGTGTAATTAAATCAAATGAAAAGTCAGCAAAATGCAACTTGCATTTCCAGCAAAGCTCCACCGTCCGGACGGTGGTGACGGCATCTGGACGGTCACCTTGATGCCTATCTTCATGCTGTCCGCCTCCTGCTTCTTCAAACGACTATAAATAGCCATCCCCTTTTTCAGACTTCAGCAGGCCAGAACCAAGAGAGAAAAGAAAAGAGAAAAAGAAAGGAAAGAGAAAGAAAAGAGAAAGAGAAAAAGAAGTTGCAAAAGTGATCTGGTTCGTGATGCACTTCAGTCTAAATTTTGTACATTTACATTTCTGTTGTATCTTTCTATTCGGATAGTTGAACTACCGTCACCTTTTTGTCTTAACTGATAATAAAGGTAATTGTGTTTCAATTGTTCATTCTGAAAGACATTTTAGATTCTGTCTTTTAATTTTAGTTATAATGAAAACTGTTTGCACTCCTTGCTTGTCTGTAGCAATGGGGCGTGAGTAGTTCCGTATATCCTCTAGTGAGAGGTAAACATATGTATAATAGTGGTTAAATTATGGAAATGTTGATGTTTTATATATTTATATATCTATGTATTATATGCTTCGTGCATGATACAGTGATGTATGTACTTTCGATGCTGTGCTTGGAGGTATGTCATCAGTGCATCATCAACCTACTGGTAAAACAACCACGACATTCCTATCGGTATGGCTAGTCCTCCACCGGAACGCTGAGGATGTTAACCGATGCATTGTACAAAACCTAACTGATCCTTTTGGGTAACAACCACGACATTCCTATCGATTTGGCTAGTTCTCCATCAGAACGTTGAGGATTTTTAACTGGTATATATGTATCACAAGATATAGTCGCATGAATAAGTCAAGTATTCCTCATGAATGGCTTGTCCTTCTGGTTTGCTTGGATTAGTTGACATATCTATAACCAGCTAACCTAAGAAGTTGCTGTGGTAGGACGACTACCACCGGTTGACCTAAGAAGTGGTTGTGTTATGGTTTATTATATATGCACCTACTATTATGAAAACAAATGAATAATTCGAGTATTCATCATGAATGACTTGTCCTTTTAGTTTGCTTGGGTTAATCAGTTGTCATGGATACCACCGGCTAACCTAAGAAGTTGTTGTGTGATGATTTATATACATCAGACCTACCAATTGACTTGCCAGTAAAATGGAAGTTAATTGCTATAAGGTAGCATTTCCAGCATTTAACCAATATATCTCATATGGGATCCTTGGACTGAAGGATATTTTNGCTAACCTAAGAAGTTGTTGTGTGATGATTTATATACATCAGACCTACCAATTGACTTGCCAGTAAAATGGAAGTTAATTGCTATAAGGTAGCATTTCCAGCATTTAACCAATATAACTCATATGGGATCCTTGGACTGAAGGATATTTTTTATTATTGTTTTACTCTATCTGCACATAACTGTTTATGTAGACTCATTATCAAACTAAGCTCACGTCACAAGCTATTACATGTTGTCTTATTCAAATTTGCAACTTTACTATTTTATTTTGTTTCCAAATTATTAAAACTCTTCGTAGGATCGATACTTGGACTAAAAACCGAGAAAACTACAATTCAACCACTTATATTTGGGTGTATAATATTAATCTGATCACTAAAAAAGTGCGAATCAAGTTTTTGGCGCCGTTGCCAGGGAGTTACGATGATTTGAAATTAGATAAAATACAAAAGTTGTTTAGTTGTATTATATGTATATAAAGTATATTTTATTTTTAAATAGTTTATGTCTATTCATTCATCTGTAGGATCTGTAAACCAATCATATCCTTCATCTTCATCTACTCAAGAATCATTTGAATTAAGTATGGCTAGAAACGTACCTAGACAAGAACAACCTAGAGAACAAGAAGTAGTTCAAAATAGTCGACCATTAAGAGAATATCTACACCCTACACGAACTAATGTCCCGTCATGCTTTGCTTTTCCACCAGATCTCCCAATCTTAATATTAAACCAGGAATAATACAATTATTACCACAATTCCATGGTCTAAAAATTGAAATCCCTTATGTTTATATAAAAGAATTTGAAGAAGTCTGTGGAACGTTACAAGATAATTATGAAATGTTTAGACTAAAACTATTTCCTTTCTCTTTAAAAGATAAAGCAAAACAGTGGCTTAGCTTTTTAAGAGCTAATTCAATCACAAACTGGAAAGCTTTACAAGCTGAGTTCTTTAAAAAGTTTTCTCCTGTACATCGTACAAATACATTAAGACGTCAAATAATTAAATTTTCTGTAAGAGAAGGGGAAACTTTTTATCAATGTTGCGAAAGATTTAAAGATCTTCTCCAATCTTGTCCACATCATGCGTTTGAAAACTAGACTTTAGTTGGTTTTTTTTATTGAAAGATTTAAAGATCTTCTCCAATCTTCTCCAATCTCTTCCACCTGCAATGCGATAATTTGTTGAAATGATGGTGCAAGGAGAATTTATGAGTAAAAATCCTGAATAAGCATTTTAATTCTTTGATACTATTTCTGAGAGTTCCCAGATGTGGGACTCAACTTCTTCAAACATAATAGAAAATAAATCATCTTCATCCGAAAAANTAGATGTGGGACTCAACTTCTTCAAACATAATAGAAAATAAATCATCTACATTCGAAAGAGGAAAATATGTGTTAAAAGATGAAGACGATTTAAGAGCTAAAATAGCAAGTTTATCTCGAAAACTAGAGGCTTTAGAGATGAAGAAAATAAAACAAGTATCTGTTATTTCAACTACTGATCAAATATGTGAAATTTGTGCATTGTCAGGACATCCTGTAGCAGTGTGTCCAACTATACCTACATTCAAAGAAGTGTTAAGTGAACAATCTAATGCTATTCCAACTTATAATAATAAGCCTTATTTGAATCCATACTCTGAAACGTACAACCCAAGATGGAGAAATCATCCAAATTTTAGTTGGAGAAATACACAACCCACAAATCAAACACAAGGTCCACCACAACCACAAAATCAACAATATCAGCCATATGAACCTCCACAAAAAAGAACTCTGGAAGATACTATGAATCAATTTATTCAAAGTCAAATGAATTTTAACACTCAAACAACACAAGCCTTTAATGATTTTAAAGCTCAAACTTCTCAGAGTATTGAAGATATTAAAAGTCGTTTAGCTAAATTGACTCAATCTCTCAGTCTACCAGAAAAAGCAAGTTTTCATCTCAACCTAAACCTCCACAAAGTCAGAGTCAAGCTAATGTTGTGTCATTTGAAGCCCCTCCAAGTCAAGTACAAGCAATCACAACACTAAGAAGTGGAAAAATCATTGACAAAACTACTAAACCAAAAATTTCAAAGGAAATACATAAAGAAATTCATGTTAATGAACCACCTGAATCTGAACCTTTAATTGAAAAACTACAAGAATTACAAAATAAAAAAGATCAACCCTGTCCTATTCCTTTACCTTTTCCTCAAAAGATCAAGAAACTTTCATCTGAAAAAGATCAATCTGAAATTTTTGAACTATTCAAACAAGTCAAGATCAACATTCCTTTGTTAGACGCAATAAAACGAGTTACATCTTATGCTAAATTTTTAAAAGATCTTTGCACAATAAAAACAAGAACTAATGTACCAAAGAAAACATTTTTAATTGAACAAGTTAATACTATAATACAACATGATACTCTTCTTAAGTACAAAGATCCAGGTAGTCCTACAATCTCATGCATCATTGAAAATTTTTAAATCAAAGAAGCACTGTTAGATCTTGGATCAAGTTGTAATTTAATGTCATATTCAGTCTATACACAATTAGGATTAAGTAAACTCAAACCCTCCAATATCACATTACAATTAGCAGACCGATCAATAAAATTTCATGAGGAACTTTGGAAGATGTTATAGTCCAAGTTGATCAATTTTATTTTTCAGCAGATTTTATTGTTATAGATATAGAACCAAATTATTATGAATCTGCATATATAGCTTTGATTCTAGGTCGACCATTCCTAGTTACATCAAATGCTTTGATTGATTGTAGAAATGGAATTATGAAACTTTCATTTGGAAATATGACCTTGGAACTAAATATTTTTAATAGTGTTAAACAACCTAGAGAAGAAGATGAAGTGTATGAAATAAATTCTGTTGAAACATTAACTCAAAAGTTTTTTGAAAAATTTTTTCTGAAAAAAGATTTATACACAGTGAAATCTGTATCTGAGAATGAATCAGAAAATCTAGAAAATCCAAAATGTGAAAATCTGTTATCTATATCTGTAGAATCCAATGTCAAGATCTTTCAACTAGATTTAAAACCACTTCCAACCAATCTGAAATATGTTTTTCTGGAAAAAAATGGAATTCATCCTTTAATCATTTCATCAAAATTATCTGAAAGTCAAGAAAAAGAATTAACAGAAGTATTGAAAAATCATCAAAGTGTTCTTGGATGGACAATTACTGATATAAAAGGTATAAGCCCACTACTGTGTACTAATTGTATATATTTAGAAGAAAATGCTAAACCATCTCGTTAAATCCAAAGAAGATTAAATGTAAAACCCCACATTCTTATTATCATATAGTAAAGTAATTATGTTTTTCAAATGCTAATAGATGTAATGAAGTATGCATGAACTATGTAGATTGTAAAAGTAAAGATAAAAATGTTAGTTGAGGTAATAGAGTATGTTGTAGAAGTTTGGAAGTAGTCCGGAGTGAAAGCACACTTTAGAGAGAGTTTGGGTAAAAAGGAATCTTGGACACTACCTAGTATTTTGGGCATAACTTTTTATCCTGATATTAAATTTATCTGCAATTTGGACAGTAGCTAGTACATACCGAGGGCTACAAAATTTTATTTCACGAAAATTTTCCAATTCAACCTCGACATGGGCCGCAACTGCACTGGAAGTTGGAGCAAAAATCTGTCAGTCAAACCGTACCGGTACGCGTATTGGTACGCTGAACTCCAGTAGCTGAACAGTACCGGTACACATAACAGTATGCTTTATCTGAAGCTTGCTGAACAGTAAAAAAATCAGGATTTTTATGTTTTAAAACACCATTCTAAGCCAAATTTGTCCCATTCTTTCATTCTTCTCTCACCACAAACCTCTTAGAACCCTAGGAGAAGATAAAGAGAGAAAGAAAAGGGAGGAAGAAGGTCTTCAAAACTTGGGTTTTTGATTTGGAATTCTTGATTACAAGGTAGGGTTTTCTTCCATCCTTGTTCATTGAGGTTAGGGTATTTATATATGTATGTTTTGCCTCTAAATGTTATATATATGATATGAAATCATCCTCTCTTAGTCTTTTTTTTGCAAAGATTACATGTTTTGAACAAAGTTAGGGTTGAATACCCATGAAATCTCTTTCTTGCCATTTACTTGACATGTTCGGGTTTGGAAGAACTTTCCTACAGAGCTTCGTCCTCACCCCCTACTTAACAACCTTTTTAGATTATCCTCTCGAGGAAGAGCTGGGAGTCGAGGAGCTCGAACACTGGCAGACTCCGATAGACGGGAGTGTGAATCCCGAGGTAGACGCTTAGAGCGACACTTTCTTTTGTTCTAGACTAGGATATTTATTCTGAACATTCTGAAGTCTAGTTTTTCTTTTGTTATTTCGCTGCGCTATGATAATTAAATTTTTGAGATGCAAATGCCATGGTTGGGCAAATTCTTTTGGATAATGTTGCAAATTTTATGGATGAAAAATGAAGTCTTATTTATTTATGGATCATATTTGTGCTCTCATGATGTGAATGATTTTTAGATTGTAATGTCGTCCAAGGTGGTTTTTGGGGCGTTACAAGTTTGGTATCAAAGCCTAGGCTTTAGGTCTTACATGAGAGTTATAGCTTATGGATTACCACTAGAGAGGTAGGATTAGGTTGAACGAAATTGTTGGTCTATATTTTATATAAGTCTTAGGCTTTAGATTAAAGCGATAATTAGGATGTCTTGTACATCAATGAAACTAAATTGTGAATTAATGTGCAGGATGGATGGAGGACGAGGACGTGGGCGTGGTTGTGGAGGTCCAGCAAATCCACCCCCACCACCACCTCCCGATGCCATGAAAGGCATTTACCAATGCTTAAGGGAGCTCACCACTATGGTACAAAACCAGAATGAAAACCACAACAACCACAATGGGGGAGCTCATCCACTAGCCTAAGCACCGGGCAACGGGGATGAGAATCGGAGAATGGTCGTTCTTCAAGAGTTTCTAAGACAATGCCCACCAACTTTCCAAGGAAGCTCCAATCCCTTGGATGCGGATAGATGGATCCGCCGAGTCAAGAAGATTTGTGACAGAATGGGTGTGGCCGATGACCTTAGGGTTGGCTTGGGGACATATCTATTAGAGGGAGAGGCCGACCATTGGTGGGATTCCGTAAAGAGAAGGAGGAACACCGATGCACTCATTTGGGGAGGAGTTCGACCAAATCTTCCAAGACAAGTATTTTTCAGAATCAAATAGAGACAGAATGAAGGCAGATTTTCTTGCTCTACGATAGGGCAGCATGACGGTGGTCGAGTAGGAGAGGAGGTTTGACGAGCTATCCCGTTATGCTACGGAGTTTATGTCTACTGAGGCCAGCAGGGCCAAGCGCTTTGAGCAGGGATTAAAGCCTGTTATTTGGGAGAAGTTGGTGGCCCTCAAGATCAGGGAGTATGGGGATATGGTTGACCGAGCTGCACTTGTGGAAAGAGATATAGAGGACAGCCAGCGATGACAGAGCTTCATGAGAGGAGGTCCGATCCGGATGGGTGCTAGTAGTAGCGGATTACAGCGAGCGGCACCATACCGACGGCCAGACCAGGCAAGTGGATAGAGACTTCTGACAACCAGAGGAGATGGAATNGCCTTTGCTATAGCAGACGTTAAAGACTTAGATAAAAAAATTGAAAAAATGCTATGCGTGTAGTAGTGGAGGTTACCCTCTAGGTTGCCGTCACGCGGCTCGAGCGGTCCTTGAGCATTACAGTGACCATTGTCCTCCCACTGCTAGAGCGGTCATTCACGATGCATGACATATATGATTTGTCCTGGGCTCCAATTAAATTCTATNTGCTCAGACTAGAACAAGCACTGACCCGCGTCAATGCTTTGCATGCGGAGAGTTTGGGCATTTCAAACATAGATGCCTCTCGTTTTCCCCAAGGACCAATAAAGCAACCAGGCAGGTACCAGCAAACAAGTCACCCCTACAAAGGCTAGCACAGCAAAGACCATTACAAGCTCAAGCCCCCGGCGGCACCAATCAAGGGAGAGTTTTTGCTTTGACTCAATCGGAAGAGGATGCTTCAAATGCCGTAGTGGAAGGTATCGTGCTTCTTTATAACTCGTGGGCCCGAATCTTATTTGATCCCGGTGATACACACTCATTCATACGTACTGCATATGCTTTTAATTTGGGATTGAAATTTGAGAAGCTAGAACATGCCCTTAGTATTGACATACCTACGGGAGAACAGTTGAATACAACAAGGGTGTGTAGAGAATGTGTGCTTCGAATTGGGGAGCAAGAGTTGATTGTCGATTTTGTTCCATTAGATTTGAAGGGGTATGATGTTATATTTGGGATGAACTTTTTGCCCGCTTTCCGTGCTGTGATGGATTGTTTTTGCAAGCGAATTTCCTTTCAACTACTGGGAAGAGTAGTTTTTACTTTCATGAATGATCGCAAATCTTCCCATCCATTTCCTACTACGAGTAGTAAATTCTTGAAAGCTAAGGCGGGAAGTAAGTTGTGTTTCTTGGCTAGCTTAATTGAAGATGATCGGGATAAATTCCATGTAGACGTGGTGTTGATGGTATCGGATTTTTCGAATGTCTTCCCAGATGAACTACCCGGGTTCCCCCATAGAGAGAGATTGAGTTTATGATTAATCTCTATCCGGGAATCGAACCCATATCCTTTGATCCCTATCAGATGACACCTTTAGAGTTAAAGGAGCTAAGGAAGCAGTTGGACCATCTCTTGACTATTGGGTTTATCCGTTTAAGCACTTCACCTTGGAGAGCCCCGGTCCTCTTCGTGAAGAAATATGACAAAAAACTTCGGTTATATACAGACTACCGAAGGTTGAACCGAGTGAGAGTGAAGAATAAATATCCATTGCCACGAATTGATGATTTATTCGATCAGTTGAGGGGTTCTAAGTATTACTCCAAGATTGATCTTTGCACAGGGTATCATCAACTATGGATCAAGGAGGAGGATATTCCTAAACAGCTTTCCGTACCCGGTATGGTCATTTCGAATATACGATGATGCCGTTCGGACTAACTAATGAACCAGCAACCTTCATGAATTTGATGCACAGAGTATTTTGGTCGTACCTTGATCAGTCTGTCATTGTATTTATTGATGATATATTGATTTATTCACAGACCTAAAAGGAACATGCGCGCCATCTTTCGATCGTGCTACAGACATTGAGAGAGCATAAATTGTATGCAAAGATGAGTAAATGCGAGTTTTGGATGAAGAAAGTGGTCATGTTGTGATGAAGAAAGTGGTCATGTTTGGATGAAGACATTGAGAGAGCATAAATTCTTTGGTCATGTTGTGTCCGAACAAGGGGTAGCTACTGACCCCACAAAGAGTGAAGCCGTAATGAAATGGGAACCACTAAGAAATGTGACCGAAGTACGTAGTTTCCTAGGTTTAGCATGCTACTACCGAAGGTTTGTAGAAGGGTTCTCAATGCTCGCAATACCAATGACTTGCCTTACGAGGAAGGGAGAAAGGTTCGTGTGGACTTAACTATGTGAACAAGCTTTTTGCACCTTGAAGGAAAGGTTGACAACAGCTCCTCTCCTCATTATTCCGAACAGTGGGAAGGGATATGATGTGTATACCGATGCTTCATTACAAGGATTGGGATGCGTGTTAATGCAAGGAGGAAAGGTAGTTGCTTATGGCTCGAGGCAACTCAAGATCCATAAACAGAACTATCCCACTCATGACTTGGAGCTTACCACTGTGGTTTTTGCTTTTAAATTGTGGAGGTGTTACCTTTATGGAGAAAAGTTTTGAGGGGTGGAATGTAAACCCCCACATTCTTATTATCATATAGTAAAGTAATTATACTTTTGAAATGCTAATAGATGTAATGAAGTATGCATAAACTATTTAGATTGTAAAAGTAAAGATAAAAATGTTAGTTGAGGTAATAGGGTATGTTGTAGAAGTTTGGAAGTAGTCCGGAGTGAAAGCACACTTTAGAGAGAGTTTGGGTAAAAAGGAATCTTGGACACTGCCTACTATTTTGGCCATAACTTTTTATCCTGTTATTAATATTATTGGACATTTGGACAGTAGATAGTAGACATCTTGGGCTACAAAAGTGTATATCACCAACATTTTCCAATTCGACCTCTACATGGGCCACAGCTGCATTGGAAGTTGGAGCAAAAATCTGTCAGTCAAACAGTACCGGTACGCTTTTTCTGAAGCTTTTCGAACAGTAAAAAAATTAGGATTTTTATGTTTTAAAACATCATTCTAAGCCCCATTTGTCCCATTCTTTCATTCCATTCTCACCACAAACCTCTTAGAACCTTAGGAGAAGATAAAGAGAGAAAGAAAAGGGAGGAAGAAGGTCTTCAAAGCTTGGGCTTTTGATTTGGAATTCTCAATTACAAGGTAGGGGTTTTGTTCCATACTTGTTCATTGAGGTTAGGGTATTTATATATGTATGTTTTGCCTCTAAATGTTATATATATGGTATGAAATCATCCTCTCTTAGTCTTTTTTTGCAAAGATTTCATGTTTTGAACAAAGTTAGGGTTGAATACCCATGAATTCTCTTTTCTTTATTTAAAACCCTAGTTTTTGGAGAGTGATGAATTTTCTTCTTAAATTCTTCCTTTATTATTGATTTCGAGACTATAGTGCTTTTTGTTGAGTAATAAAACAATGTTGTTGTGATCTCTTGTATTTTTCTTAATTGGTTATTGGAATTGTCACATGATAAATTTGGGGATTTTTGTGATATGCTTGTAAATTGAGAAATTGAGTTTGGTATTGTATCTCTTATGAGTGTGGGATAACCATGGGTGGCCTTTGACTAGATATCGTAGAGTGGGTAGACGTTCTTCATATTCCGTGTGGTTTTGAACTTTTCCTACCACTCGTAGTGGGGTTAGTGCTTTGGTAAAACTAAACCGCTATTGCTCACAGGTAACGGGCGGAGGGTTAGTATACTAATGTCTGGGTTGGATACGTCACTACTATTGGTATGATATACGCCCTTCCTAAAGGTTGGATATCTTTGAGAAGATTTGGGTGTGTGTGTGTGGGCTAGATGTTACTCAATGTGTTGATTCATGTGGATACCTTACAGCATGCTTGAGATACATGTATATATTGTTGTGAAATGTTCAAGTTATGAGTTATTGTTTATTCTACCAGAAATGGTTTCTACAAAAATCTTGGGAAGTATGGGATTCCGCAAGAACTTATGTGAAACGGTTTATGGTGAAATGAATTATTAATTGTATATTGAGTTCTTTTATTCATTAAATTATTGTTGTTACTTAGTTTTATGATTTATTTCAAATGTCCCTGTTTTCTTCAAAATTTATATATGCTATTTGTAAAATGAGATCAACCATTTTATATGCTTTTCTAAACCGTGTTCGAGTTTGGAAGAATTTTCCTACAGAGCTTCGTGCTCACCCCCTACTTAACAACCTTTTCAAATTATCCTCTCGAGGAAGACCTGCGAGTCGAGGAGGCCGAACACTGGGAGACTCCGATAGATGGGAGCATGAATCCCAAGGTGGACGCTTAGACCGACACTTTCTTTTGTTCTAGACTAGGATATTTATTCTAAACATTATGAAGTCTAGTTTTTCTTTTGTTATTCCGCTAGGCTACGATAGTTAAATTTTTTTGATATAAATGCCATGGCTGGGCCAATTCTTTTGGATAATGTTTTAAATTTTATGGATGAAAAATTAAGTCTTATTTATTTATGGATTATATTAGTGCTCTCATGATGTGAATGGTTTTTAGATTATAATGTCGTCCAAGGTGGTTTTTAGGGCGTTACATTAAATCCACACTTGAAAGAGGTAGTTCACAATGAAGTACTTAAACTGTTAGATGCAAATATTATCTATCCTATATCTGATAGTAAATGGGTTAGTGTTACACAAGTAGTCCGAAAAAAATCTAGTGTTACTGTAATACAAAATAAAGAAAATGAATTAGTCCCAATGCGTACTATCACATGCTGGCGTGTATGTATTGACTTTCGGAAGCTAAATTCACTCACTAGCAAAGATCACTTTCCATTGTCTTTTCTTGACCAAGTCTTAGAAAGAATAACTGGTCATGCATATTATTGCTTTTTACATGGATATTCTGGTTATAATCGAATTGAAATTGTAATAGATGATCAAGAAAAAACTACATTTACATGTCCCTTTGGCACTTTTGCATACAAAAGAATGCCCCCTTTGGACTATGTAATGTGCTAGCTACCTTTCAACGCTATATGTTAAGTATATTTAGTGATACGGTAGAATGATATTTAGAAGTCTTTATGGATGATTTTTCAGTATATGGGGATTCATTTCATATATGTCTAGAAAATCTGAAAAAAGTGCTCATTTGATGTGAAAAAACAAACTTTGTTTTAAATTGGAAAAAATGTCATTTCCTGGTTATACAAGGTATTGTTTTAGGTCTTACAGTGTCTAAAAAAGGAATTGAAGTGGAGAAATCAAATATTGATCTTATAGCTAATCTGCCTTCACCAAGAACAGTAAAAGATATTCGCTCATTTCTAGGTCATACAGGATTTTACAGAAGATTTATAAAAAATTTTAGTTTCATAGCCAAGCCTATATGTAATCTATTATGTCAGGATATAATCTTTGAATGGAATGAAACATGTCAAGTAGGTTTTGATAAATTAAAAAACATGCTTATTTTTGCACCTATCATGCAACCTCCTGACTGGTCATTACCTTTTGAAATAATGTGTGATGCAAGTGATTATGTGGTAGGAGTTGTATTAGGGCAAAGAATAGAGAAAAAATCTTGTGTTATATACTATGCAAGTAAAACTCTAAATGATACACAAATGAACTATTCAACCACAGAGAAAGAATTACTTGATGTTATATTTGTATTAGATAAATTTCGTTCATATTTGGTTGGATCATCAATTGTTGTATTTACCAATTATGCAGCTTCAAAATACTTACTTACTAAAAAGGATGCTAAACCATGTTTTCTACGTTGGATATTATTACTACAAGAATTTGATTTAATCATCAAAGATAAGAAAGGAGTACAAAATGTGGAAGCAGATCACTTGTCAAGATTAAACTATGAAATAAAGGAAGAACCAATTCCGATTAGAGAAACCTTTTCAGATGAACAATTGTTTGCAATAACCGAATTACCATGGTGTGCAGATATAACTAATTATTTAGCTACTGGCACTATTCGCTCTAATTATACCTGGTCTGATAGTAATAAATTTCTAAGTGAGGTACGTAACTTTTTCTGGGAAGATCCTTATATGTTTAAATATTGTAAAGATCAAATTATAAGACTTTTGTGTACTTAACCATGAAATAGGTCAGGTAATTCAGTTTTGTCATTCCAAAGCTTGCGGAGGTCATTTTGCTTCAAAAAAAATTGCTGCTAAAATTTTGCAGTATGGATTTTATTGGCCAACTTTTTTTAAAGATGTTCATATTTTGTATTTAAATTGTGACAGATGTCAAAGAATGGGAAATATTTCAAAAAGAAATATGATGTCTTTAAAACCCATTTTAATTATCAAAATTTTTTATTGTTAGGGCATCAATTTTATGGGTCCATTTCCCCCATCTTTTGGATATCTGTATATTCTAGTTGCAGTCGACTATGTCTCAAAATGGGTAGAGGCAATTCCATGTTTAAATAATGATGACAGAATATTGATCAAGTTTTTGAAAGAAAATATTTTGTCTAGATTTGGAATTCCTCGAACCATTATAAGTGACGGTAGATTACATTTTTGTAATAAATTTTTTGAAAATCTTATGAAAAAATACTCAATCTCACATAAAATATTCACTTTGTACCATCCACAGATAAGTGGACAAGCTGAATTAGCTAATAGAGAGATAAAATATATTTTAGAAAAAATAATAAATCTCGATCGTAAAGATTGGTCCTTAAGATTGACTGATGTGCTTTGAGTTTACCCGACTGCTTATAAAACTATTCTAAGAATGTCTCCTTATTGGTTAGTATATGGAAAATCATGTCACTTGCCTGTAGAATTAGAACATCGAGCGTATTGGGCAATTAAAATGATGAATTTTGATATAGACAAAGCTAGAATAACTAGTAAACTTCAAATACGTGAATTAGAGGAATTAAGAAATGAAGCTTATGAAAATGCAAAAATTGCTAAATCAAGAACAAAAATTTTTCATGATAAAAATATCATGCAAAAATCTTTTGAATCATCTCAGAAAGTGCTATTACATAATGCAAAACTTCGTTTATTTCCTGGAAAATTAAGATCAAGATGGGCAGGTCCTTACATTGTCAAACAAATTTTTGATTATGGAGCAATTGAAATTGAAAATTCGTTAACTAGAAATATCTTTTAAGTCAATGGTCAAAGACTTAAACCATATTATGATGGATTTACTCAAGAAATAATTGTTGTACAACTTTCTGATCCTATTTATATGCTCTGAAAATTAAATTATTGCTTAAATTTATATAAAATTACTAATTAAGTGTAATTATTTGAAAGAGTATCTTCTAAGTATAGCCAGATAGCCCAATTGGTGAAATGACAAAAGATTGTCGGGTTTCCTTATCAATATTAACTATCGTTGTTGTTACATTTCATATAATGTTTAAATTAAGTTGGGGAGGTAAGGATGTGATTTTAGTATTTATATTTAAAGTATTTATTTTGTTTTAATATCACTATTAATTTTGTCTTTGTGACTGACAGACGTTAAAGAACCGGATAGAGAGTCGTAAAAAAAATGGACAAAAAACTATTTTGGTTAAGTTTGATTTTACTGTGTTTCGAAAGATATCCATGCATTGATCATGAAAAAAGCTAGAAGAGTCAGAAATTTAGAAATTTTTGAAAGTCAATCCCGACCTTTATACGGAAAAAGTACACTTGCAAAAAACCGACACACCGATCGTCTCGGTGGTTGTGAAAGATATGGTCGTTTACAACATTTAAGACAATATAATCAGTGTGCGGAACCAATTTCAGGTCAAGCATTAGATCATCTCTGGTGGATTAGGTATGGGCAGAGTAAGGATTATCCTGAGACGCCATCCTATTCTACCCCAATGTTAACAAGATACATAAGAAATGAAGTTGACCGTGTCACTGGTAATATTGATCCAGATGGTTCTGACTCTGAATCAGTATGATCATAATTTTTGGAAGAATTGTACATACTTGTAAATATTTGTAAATAAATGTAAATAACTATAGATTAATTAGGAAAATCAGTAAATATGAAATAACAAATAAAATAAACAAAACCCACAATTTTTGTGACAAGAAAAAAAGAGTGGTTTGCAAAAGTTTTTGTAGTAGATAAAATTGTATTTTGTATTGTTAAAATTTAAAGGAATAAAAGAAAAATAAAACAGTAGAATACAAGGCAATAACCAGACACCTTGACCGTTCAGACGACACTCCCACCGTCTGGATGGTAGTCCCCAATATAAAAACTACTCCCCCATGCAAACCGATCATTGTTGCACTCCAAGAACATCAAAATTTCGGCCATAGCCGAGAATCTCTACCAAAAAGCCCTCAAATCTGCTATACTGAATCATTTTTCTTCAAATTCGTTCCGATTATTCTCTTACCCATGATATTTTGAAGGTAACTATCGATAGGAATCAACTGAAACGGAGCATTTGTGAAGAAATTAAGAAAAAATGGATTCAAGACGAAGAACAAGAGGATCTTCGAGTCGGGCACAAAGAGATCAACCCGAGCAACCTCAAGCACCTCCACAACAACCGGGACCGAAAAATATCTTCAATGAGGTGATGTTTGAGAATTTTGAACAACAGGCCTGGTATGATGCTAATTTTCTGACTAAAATGATTATTTCTGAAAGGCCGGTTATTTACGAAGATTTTGAGAATATAGGTGTACGTCAAATTCTTGCAGCTAATGGATGGTTATAGTATGTTAGATTATATGTTCCTGCTTATGACTATTTAGTTCGAGAATTCTATAGTAATGCTGAAATTATTAGGGAAAGACAATTGCGGGCATTTGTGCGATGTATTATTTTTCAAGTTACACTGGCTACTATAGCCGAATTTTTCCAACCCATGCAAAGACCTGAAAACCCGCAATACCTATACACTGATTTACCTGATTTAGATACCATAGGGAGAGAGGTGATGGGTAATCCAGAATTTGGTTAGCGCAGACCGAATAAATATATCAAGCAAGGAAACCTGACTGATAAATACCAAAATTTGAACTTAATCACAGTACACAGTTTATTACCCCCGTGCCCAAAAGAATCAAATCTACACTGAGCAAGCTTATTTTCTATATGCATTCGGAATGGGGCATACCATTGATCTATCGAATTTAATTTTAAATCAAATGGTACTTGTTGTAGATAGGAAGAAATCTTCATTCCCCTATGCTATGCTAGTTTCTTAGCTTTGTAGGAACAAAGGAGTCATTATGAATCCAACATGGAAGACTGTAGACCATTTTGGCCTATTAGACAAAACTTTATTGAGAAAAAGTCATGGAGGACAACAAGATGAACAACCAGAGATACCCCCTCCAGCAGAAGAGGAACCATTCCAAGGCCCTGAAGAGTTTATTCCGCTAGAACAACATCAGCCCTAAGAGGACCAACCATACATACTGGTGGATGACAGAACTGACAGACAAATTTTGCTAGGATTAGACACCATTGTCACTCAGCTTGGTAACAATATCACAGATATCAACAAACGTATGGAGGATTATTAACAAAACCAAGTTGAAATCTTGAGGCTACTGAGAGAACGTTTTTGGTGGAGGCCCATCTACTTCCTAGAAGAAAAAACTGAAGATTCTACTGAAGAAATTTGCTATCTTTCACTCAGCTTTTTAATTATGCACTTTTACTTATGCACTGAAACTTTAATTTTTGTTTTGCACTTTCATTAACCCTAATTAAGACATAATTTAATAGGTAAATTGTGTTANTGATTAACCCTAATTAAGGCATAATTTAATAGGTAAATTGTGTTAGTTGAATAAAGTTAAACTAGTCAAAATAAATCAAATTAGAATTAGTGTGTGAATAAAGGATAATGCATTAATTGTTGTTCTTTTCAGGATTTTGTGCGTCAAAGCTACAAACTACTGGGGAGCCAATTGCATTAAAGCTACAAACTACTGGGGTGCCAATTATCAAAGCTCAAAACAAAGGGGGATCAAAGAATTCAAGACCACCTAACAAGACTTTCATGTAATTCAAGGCCAACAAACAAGACTTTTG
>CAUOFW020005236.1:395932-440406 GCA_963454935.2 Ilex paraguariensis
GCCACCTAACAAGACTTTCACCCTCCCTTGTTGCCTATAAATACCACCCCTTAGGACTTGTAAAGCATTCATCTTTTGGTAGTGGAAAACCCTCCAAAAGTATTATTGCTTTCCTTCATGCTTATTGTTTTCTTTAAGTATTGCTTTCTTTTATTGTATTATTGCTTCCTTTTAATTTATTGTTTTCTTTTATTGTGTTATTGATTTATTTTACTTCCATTGCTTGAGCTTCCTTAGAGGAGTGAAACATTNTACTTCCTAGAAGAAAAAACTGAAGATTCTACTGAAGAAATTTGCTATCTTTCACTCAGCTTTTTAATTATGCACTTTTACTTATGCACTGAAACTTTAATTTTTGTTTTGCACTTTCATTAACCCTAATTAAGACATAATTTAATAGGTAAATTGTGTTAGTTGAATAAAGTTAAACTAGTCAAAATAAATCAAATTAGAATTAGTGTGTGAATAAAGGATAATGCATTAATTGTTGTTCTTTTCAGGATTTTGTGCGTCAAAGCTACAAACTACTGGGGAGCCAATTGCATTAAAGCTACAAACTACTGGGGTGCCAATTATCAAAGCTCAAAACAAAGGAGGATCAAAGAATTCAAGGCCACCTAACAAGATTTTCAAGTCCACCTAACAAGACTCATAGTCACCTAACAAGATTTTCAAGTCCACCTAACAAGACTCTTCAAGTCCACCTAACAAGATTCAAGGCCACCTAACAAGACTTTCACCCTCCCTTGTTGCCTATAAATACCACCCCTTAGGACTTGTAAAGCATTCATCTTTTGGTAGTGGAAAACCCTCCAAAAGTATTATTGCTTTCCTTATTGCTTATAGCTTTCTTTAAGTATTGCTTTCTTTTATTGTATTCTTGCTTCCTTTTAATTTATTGCTTTCTTTTACTTTAAGTATTGCTTTCTTTTATTGTGTTATTGCTCTTTTACTTCCATTGCTTGAGCTTCCTTCTTCCCTTAGAGGAGTGAAACTCTTCCACTTTTCTAGAGCTTTACCAAAGCCGTGAAGGGTGGAACGTGATTCACACATTCTTTGTCGAAGATCGGCTCCTTGTGTACAGTGTGTTACCTTGTAACTCCTCTACTTAGAGGCATGAGCATCACTCACTTTTCTAGTTTTAACAAAGCCATGAAGAGTGAGTAGTTTCTCATCCAATCTTTAGTAAGAGGTGGTTATCCGGAAGTTAAATTTATGCAATTCGTTTATGCTTAGCTTTAGTCTTTATTTTTTCATAATGTCTTCTCATCATATTGTTGTCTTTATTTTAAGCATGAATAGCTAAATCTCTTAGTTGGCAAAACCAAGAGGAACCTCCACTTGGGTATACCATTTCAACTCATTCTCCTCCCCTCTTTCAGAGTTCAATGGTTCGGTTTGACTGGGTTGAGGGTGGATAACTTGGTGAGTCTTTGATATTATGTAGGCCTAGTCATGGTTTATGCTTAGATACTCACCAATCTTATCCCTAGTTTCCCATGAATCAATCGTTCATTCATGCTCTATTCGAGGAGGGTTTCGAGTTGAGACGGTATTCCTATTGGAGTGACCTCTTGGATTTGCCAACATTTGTTTCTCATTTTACTAGCATCAAAACAAATTCACCAAACAACTTCCAACAATCAAAGATTTTACACTTTCTTTCTCACAAAAATCACCTTCCCCTCGATTTACTTCCTTCCCCGTGGAAACGACCTTGGAATACCACCAAGTAAAACACGATCCGTGAAAATCTCCTTGCGATTGGGGAGCACTTTTGTTCACACATACTCACATTTGACATTTCATTCATCCACCATTCTGTTGTCCTTTCTTTTGACATCATCCCTAGGAGAGTGACACTCCCCTTCATTCATATACTATACATGCTAAAAGGTGATGTTTAGAGGTTAGGAAACAACAAGGAATTTTGCCAAGCACACTTGTGCGTGTTAGACTTATTTCTCTTGAATTGTTATGTGTTTTGAATTTGTTTATTGTGAAACAATGTGTGTTTAAGTTTGTTTTTGCTAAAATTAGAACCTATATTGTTAAAATTAGGAAGACTAGTTCATATGAATCACTGTGAAATTAGGTTAATATTCCTATGTTTTTTAGAAATATTCTTAATCTGATAACGCGAAATTTTCATACTTTAGTTGTGTACTATCTTAATATTTTTATTTAAACTTTGTCTTAAAAGCACAATTAGATTTCTTTATTGTTAAAAATCTTGTGAAATATTACACGCTTTGCATATATAGTGGAGATGTAAAACCTATTGTAGATTTTGAACNTAAACTTAGTCTTAAAAGCACAATTAGATTTCTTTATTGTTAAAAATCTTGTGAAATATTACACGCTTTGCATATATAGTGGAGATGTAAAACCTATTGTAGATTTTGAACCAATCTTCATTGGAGAGCTACTCTACATCTACTCAAATACAAATCTTCGATTCAGCGGTAAACTTTTCTTGAATAATCTCATTAACTTTGTTTTGATTAACACTACTTAAATTGTATTATTAGCATTGTCCTTAACTTTCATATAGAAATTGTACACATATATAATTTCTAGAAAATGATCTTAGGCCATGTTTGATTAAATCTGGAGCCTTGACCATTTCTTTTACAAAATTATATCCTTAGTCAGCCATGATTGAGCTTAAAAGAGTATATATTCTTTTCTTAAAACCCAAGAAACACCTGAGCCAGATTAAAAGATATTAACTTACATTTGCTATCTAATTTTCTTGCACCCTTGTCTAACTCAGCAGGATACAGAAAAACAGAAAAGCAAAAGAAAAAAACAAGGAAATTCTTGAAAAAAAAAAAGCCAAGAAAGTGAAAAATGGGAAAAAGAAAAAATAGAAACATGTAAAATCCTAGAAAAAGAGAATGAGGTGTGCCACGATACTAAAGATAGCATTTGATATCCAATGACGTCATTTCATAAACCTTAAACCCATGGCCACATAACAACCCCGATAAAGTCCTTTTTAATTCCAGAAATAATATATTTGTATTAGTTCTATTAATTCTAAAAAGGAAAATGTTAATGGTATATTTAATATAGTGTTAATATTCTTTCATGAGATTATGTCAAATTCCATTTTCTTCAACTAATCGTCCTTTTGATTACTACATGTGAAATTAATTGTTTTGATAATTCAATTCCAAACACATGTAGTTTATGAGAATAGTCACTATAACAGTGTTGTAAACCCCCATATGTTTATATTAATATAATGATATAATTGTTTAGTAATTCTAATATATATAATGACGTAAGAATGAACTACATAGACTATAACAGTAGAAATAAATATTTGGGAGACAAATGGATTGTTAAGTTTAAGTTTCGAAGGTGTTTAAACTTGGAAGAGGTTGTTGGTGAGTTTCTAAATACTTTTAGGTCAAAATAAGATGTCCATTGAATCCGGAAGATCGAGAAACATTGGGAGAGGTAATATGGGGTGTAATAAAATTAGGAAGTATCTCGGAAATAAAGCACACTTTAGAGAGAATTTGGATAAAAAGGATTTTAGACACTGCCTAGTATTTGGATCATAACCTTTTATTCTAATGTCCATTTAATTTGAAATTGTTACAGTAGATAGTAGAATTCTAGAGCTACAAAAGTGTATTGCATGAACATTTTCCAAATCGACTTCTAAATAGGCCTAAACTGCACTGGAAGTTTCAGCAGAAACAGGAAGTATGTTCGAACGTGAAATGACGTTCAAACGTGAAAGTCCGTTCGAACGACAGTGCGTTCCAGTAATTTTTGTCTAATGGAAAAACCAAAGTACTGGGAGCTAAGGACGTTCGAACGTCAGTTACGAATTCTGACTTTTAGAATCGCGCACAAGACACTATTTCTTCCACTATAAATACTTGAGGACACCTCCCTAAGCCTCATTTCAACATTTCTAACCCTAGAAAAGCTTAGAGAGGAAGAAAGAAAGGGAAAGCAAAAGATTAAAGGGTTGATTCAAGTTTGGGAAAGATCAAATCTCAAGTTCTTCAAGAATAATAAGAAAGAAGAAGGTAGGGGTTTTCTCCTATTCTCTTACATTGAGGCTAGGGCTTATATATATATATTCTTTCAACTCTAAATCTTGTATATATACTATGAAATCTTTGATTCTTGATATTCTTGCAAATATTCTTGTAAAGCCTAATCTTTTGTTATTCTGCTGCAAGTTTAGATGTGATTCTTTTGGGATGTAATTATCATAGTCGATCACATTCTTTTGGGGTGCAATGACCATGGTTGGACTATTCTTTTGGGGTAATATTGTAAATATTATATTTGATGAATGAAATTTCTTTAATGATTAAATTATTTAGCTGTTCTCATGATGTGACTGGTGTATAGATTGTAATGCCGTCCAAAGTGGGTTTTGCGGCGTTACAAAGTTTTGGTATCAAAGCTTAGGAATTAGGTCTTACATGGGAGCTGTAGGTTGTGGACTATCACTGGAGGGTCAGATTTGGTTGAAGAAACTCTAGGGTTGAATTTGTTTGAAGTTATATATTTATAAGATACGTGTGATTTCTTGCTAAGTTATCTTAGAAATTAATTATTTGTTAGAATTCATGGATTAGTTAGCTTTGAGCAGTTGACGAAAATATTGGAATGAATATTTTAGTTTTATATCATGTCGTTTTGAACTATTCTAAGAGACGGATAGTAATTTGGCTTTCTATTCGGATAGTTGAACTGCCATCACCTTTTTGTCTTAACTGATAACAAATGTGATTGTGTTTCAGTTGTTCCTTGTGAAAGACATTTTAGATTCTGTCTTTTAATTTTAGTTATATTGAAAACTACCTGCACTCCTTGCTTGTCTGTAGCAATGGGGCATGATTAGTTCCGTATATCCTCCAGTGAGAGGTAAACATATGTATAATACTGGTTAAATTCTAGAAATGCTGATGTTTTATATATTTATATATCTATGTATCATATACTTCATGCATGATACAGTGATGTATGTACTTTCGGTGGTGTGCCTGAAAGTATGTCATCAGTACATCATCAACCTGCCGGTAAAACAACCACGGCATTCCTATCGGTATGGCTAGTCCTCCACCGGAACGCTAAGGATGTTAACCGATGCATGGTATAAAACCTAACTAATCCTTCTAGGTTATTAGGGTTTAACTTATATATATATATATATAACTATCAGATGAATAACGTAAGTGATCCTCATGAATGACTTGTCCTTCTAAATTACTTAGATCGTTTAACTGGTATAAAGGATAATATTACCAGTCTAACAACCATGACATTCCTATCGGTATGGCTAGTCCTCCACCGGAACGTTGAGGATGTTTGACTGGTATATATGTATCTCAAAACCTAGTCGAATGAATAATTCAAGTATTTCTCATGAATGAATTGTCCTTCTAGTTTGCTTGGATTAGTCAATTGACATATCTATAACCACATAATCTAAGAAGTTGTTGTGTTATGATTACTATCACTAGTTGATCTAAGAAGTGGCTGTGTTATGATTTATTATATATGCACCTACTATTATGAAGACAAATGAATAATTCAAGTATTCCTCATAAATGACTTGTCCTTCTGGTTTGCTTGGGTTAATCAGTTGTCATGGATACCACCGGCTAACCTAAGAAGTTGTTGTGTCATGGTTTATATACATCAGACCTACCAATTGACTTACTATTAAAATGGTAGTTGATTGTTCTAAGGTAGCATTTCCAGCATTTAACCAATATAACGCATATGGGATCCTTCAACTGAAGTATATTTTTTATTATTGTTTTACTTTATTTGCACATAATTGTTTACGTAGACTCATTATCAAACTAAGCTCATCACAAGCTATCACATGTTGTCTTATTCAAATTAGCAACTTTACTATTTTATTTTGTTTCCAAATTATTAAAACTCTTCGTGGGATCAATACTTGGACTTAAAATCGAAAAAACTACAATTCGACCACTTATACTTTGGTGTATAATATTAATCCGATCACTAAAAAAGTGCGAATCATTGCCTTTTCTGGTTAAAAGCATTCACCTGCTCGTGGAGGACCTCTTTATAAACTATTAAGGTTGGGCAATCCTTTACAAAATGCTTAACCGACTCGCATAATGAACAATGTCTCTCCTAAGGCACACTTACCACCTTATTCACCTTTCTTTCCTCGAAGTTTTCAACTAATCTTCCTCTCTCAAAGCTTATTTTCTGCCGTTAACAAGCTGGGATGGAGTAGATTGCTTTGATCATTCAGTGGGATCAAAAATGCCCTAAGATTGGGCACTCTTTGCTAAAGTATCGAAATAGTCTTATGCTTCCTCGGGCTCTTTACTCAAAAACTCGCCCTTATACATCATGTCGATGAACTGGCTATGAGTTGGTGTAATTCCTTCATTAAAGAAACTCACCAATTGCCATGGGTCAAAGCCATGATGTGTTATAGCATTAAAGAAATCTTTGAACTCTCCTAGTAATCATAGAGCTGTTTGTTGGATTTTTTGGAAAAGTTTTGTACTTGTTTTCTTCAGAGCAATAGTTCTATGAGCTGGGAAGAATTTTTTTAGAAACATTTTTTTTGCAAATCAGCCCAAGTAGCCATAATTCGGGGCTTTAAAGATTGAGCCTATTTTTTGCCTTATTTTTCCATGAGAATGGAAATAGTTTCATTCTCGCTACTTCTTCACGTATATTTTACTTGAGGAATGTGCTAACTATCTCCTCAGACTCCTTGATATGGAGGTAGAGGTTTTTCATCTCCACACCATGGATTTGGGGAAGTAGTTAAAGCATCCCAGGTTTTACAATGAAATTTTGCGCTTGCATTGGTAAAAGTATGCAGGATGGTGTAGAAGAGATAGTAGGTTGAAGAAAATCTCTCATCATCCGCATAGGAGTGATTAGCATAAAAACATGACATATATTGTGTGCTAATATGCCTTTTATACTTACTTTTGTCATGAAATTGGGGAGAAATGCGTTTAATCTTGATTTTTATAGAGTTTTGTGTAAATGCAGGTAAAAGGATGTAAATGATTCAAGTTAAGCCCCCAATAAAGTGTTTGAAGTCAATGAAGATGAGGGGGTAGCTTAAAGGAATGATTGGAGGGTGAAGAAACCAAGAATATTGCAAAATGGTTAAAAACCTTTCGGAAGGTTTTTCCTTGGACTTCCTATGCATTGCCAAAACCTTCTGGAAGGTTTTGCCTACTGATTTTTCATTTAACTGTTCCAGCACAAACCTTCCGATTCGTTTCTATCGACCTTCCAGAAGGTTTTGCCCAGATTGCCTAGACAACCTGCAACTCAACTCTGCAACTTGGGGGCCCCACTTACACTTCTCCAACAAGTTTCCTAACATTCCTTACACATCATAAAGGCCTCCCTCACCCCTACTTGGATTTTGGAGGCTTGTGCAATGATAAGGAGGAGAGAGAAGAAACATGTCAAGAGAGAAAGGCTAGGCTTATCCTAGCCAGCACCCATCCATCCCTTTCGGCCCCCTATTGATTGGGATCACATCATATAGGCTAGGGATGGCTCCATGGGTGTTTTGGGAGGGCTGATACACCATGATTCTGGATATAGATTTTAATATAAGGAAAGAGAGTCTAAGGAACAAGATGAATAGTGCTAGAGAGAGAAGTTAATATTTTTGCACTTTCTTCCATACATTGTCTTTGAATCCCTCGTAAGAACCTTGTAAACTTCATTTAATGTCTTTAATGCTATTTACTGAAAGTTCATTTCAATTTTAATCTTTCATTTTAGCTTTCACTATTAATGCTTTTAAGTTCTTCATTTTCAAGCTTTAAGATGGGTATTAAATGCACTTTTCTATAGTCTCTATTTTCTTGCAATAACTTTGCTCCAATCTTCATTTCTTTATAATGTCTTCTCATTACATTGTTGTCTTTACTTTAAGTATGAGTAGTTAAGATTTTTAGTTGGCTAATCCAAGGGAGACCTCCTCTTGGGTATGCCATTTCAAATCATTTTCTTTCCTCCTCTCAGAATACGATGGTTCGATTTGATTGGGTTGAGTGTGGATGAGATTGTGAGTCTTTAATATCCTATAGACTTGTCACGGGTTATGATTGGATTTTCACTTTTATCTCGTCCCTCGCTTCCCATGAATCAATCGTACATCTAGGCTCTATTATAGGAAGGTTTCGAGTTGACCTGACATTTTCCATTGGAGTGAACCCTTCGGATTAACCAACACTTGTTTCCTATTTCATTTTCATCACAACACAATCACAAACCAAACTTCAATCAACAAAAGTTTTTTACACTTTATCCTTTTTTATAAGAATTACCTTCAACATGATTCACCTCCTTCCCTGAGAAGACGACCTTCAAATACTTTTCCAAACAAAATATGACACTCAACAGACTCCTTGTGCCTGGAGAGCACTTTTGTACGCACACACACACACACATTACATTTCATTCCACTATTCCGTTTACCCTATTTCTTGCATCATCCTGAGGGAGAGTGACACTCCCATATCCGCATAAGCCATACACACATTGAGGGTTATGTTTAGAGAATAGGGTATACAACGAAAACCATCAAGCAAGGAGGAGCTGGTGGGAGATTATTTCCAACATTCCCATTATTAGGTCCAAGAGGGGGGGTTAGGGGAAAGTTATGTCCACGTTCGGTGGATTCTTATTGTTAATTCCATCCATCTCAATAGTATGTATGGGGTCAAGTCTTATGTGAGACAATATACAAAAGAAAAATAAATAATAATAATAATAACTATGCACAGTAACCAAAAAGAAATAATAAATTAAAAGTAAAATATAACGAATAATGTATCTTGGCTTGTGATGTGAATCACAAGACTTACCTTGACGACCTTCAAATCACCCTGGAATCAAAAAGCATTTTCCCTAGCAATGACGCCAAAAATGCTTACTCTCGGAAGTGGGTTACATAATCAAAGAATGATTTAAGAGATGACGGTCAAAGAAAATTAAAACCTTCAATTTTGAAAGTTTGTTGGAAGAAATTGATTACTTTTAAGAAATAACAATTAAAGATAAGAACAAATTGACCGGTAGAGATCACTCCTCCATCAATAAGCTTTTTGACTCAAACTCTATAACTTAGTCGAGATTGTGGTCAAACTACTCAAGCGGTAAATATTCGTTTAACACCCTATTATAAATGACAAATGTGCATTCAAGACAATTGAATTGATCAAAAGGAATTTACTTCGATTGTAGCAATTAATGAATTACCCGTGCCAAGTCTTAGTTGTCGACGAGTAAGCAAGAAGATATACAATTTGATAGCATCTTCCATTTAAACATTTAATTAACCCAAATAACTCGACAGTAGACAATCTCTAATTTTGAGTCAAAATCCCCAATTCACAAATGACATTACTTCATTCGATCAAACCGGTGAATGACTACTCACCTATTACTGAATTGAAATTGAAAGCAATTAAAGAAAAAACATTGTAAATGAAAGAAAAAAGACAAGAATTAAAATTGCAAGAAAAGTAAATACCTTGTATTGAAATTGTAATGAATGTAAATCGCTTGTAGAAAGGAACCAAATGTTATTGTGTTTGCTAGAATTTAATACTTGAATTGAAACAAAGATTTTAAAGTACAACAATGGAGAAAGCTTAAAAGAAGAAGAAGAAAATCTAAAGCCCAAGGAAAGAGAAAAGAAAAGAATGGTGAATTGAGTGATAGAATCGAGTTTTCCTCTCTCTTGCTAGACTTGGGTATTTATAGGGGATTTCCTGTTGATTTTTCTCCCTTTTTTCTACCAATCATTGCCCTTAAAATAATTCAACCAATTCCCTTCCTTAGGATTTTTAATTACCAAAATTACAGTAAACAATAGGTAGGAAGCAGAAAATGACCTACCGGTAGGATTCTTCACTGTTTTCCTCCTACAAGTTGCCTTGCTCTACTAGTGGTACAACACATTTCTATCTTCAACCTACCGGTAGAACAATACCTACCTACTGGTAGAACAACTCTCTATTTTGAACATACCAGTAGGATTGAACTCCTACTGGTAGAACCAACTTTTGGCCTTCGTTGTATCAGTAGAAGACCTACTGGTAGAAAGGGTCTTTTCTCATTTCTCAATTATGCTTGTTGTGATCTTGGCTTCACTCCTAGGTCTCTTTGCTCATCTTCCAAGTCCTCATGACACTGAAAGAAGTGCAATTCCACGTTTTTATGCCAATTCAACTGCAAACACTCAAATTCACTATAAAATGAAAATCTCAATTAAAACAAAAGGAATTAAGTGACTAGCATGACCAAGATAAAGATTATGAGGCCTATAATATGCAATATTATACTTTCATCATAGCCCCATCGTAGATTTTGGTAGGTGACGTAGATTTGATATATAGAATTGCATAAGCACATTCGAATGGAGAGCTTGGAATTTGAACAGTACCTAGTGTGTTCGAATGGAGTCTTTGGTGTTGAAATGGGATTTTCTCCAAGTATCTCATGTTCTTTCTTGAAAAATTCATTAGATGTGGCGTTCAAATGGATCCATTCGCATTTAAACGGGCTCCATTTTCTTCCAGTACATTAAAGGAAGTTTTGGCTTAATTAGAAGTTGATTCACAAAATTTTCATGAAATACAATTTTATAGCCCTTGAAGTCGAGTTTCTACTAGCTAAAAATCAAATCAATCAGAAATTAGGATAAAAAGTTATGTCTAAAATACTAAGGTAGTGGTAGTGTCTAATTCCTTTCCACCCAAAATCTCTTCAAAATGTGTTTTTTACTTCTAAATATTTTCAAACTTCTCATACACCCCATATCACTTATCCCAAGGTTTATCGGACTTACGGATTCAATTGTAGCCTTATTTGGACAGAAACACATTTAGAAACTTACCTATCCACACTTCCCAAGGTTAAACACTTTCGAAACTAAATTTGACACGAAAGTCAATACGCACGAAACCCAAACTTCATGATCAATCTTTCACCAATGATTCAAAGTTTCTATCATGCTTTTGGAATTAATATTAATATCATATTATCCATCTTTAAATTTTGTATGGAGTCTTACAATTAGTTTCATGTGAATTTAGAAAGGGGGATGGAACAATCACCAATTCTAAAGCTAATCGACCACGGTGACCAATTAACAAATTAATTAGCCAATTAAGTATGTGAACCCCTTTTCACCAACAACCCGAATAACCCATTATATAAATGGAAAAAATCATATGTCCAGTGATTAAACCACAACCCAATTGTCTATAGGCATCATTAGGTACTTGAGTTAGGTGTAGAGTGGTGGTAATCATATCAACAGAGAGTTCAAATAAATCACCGCGAACATATGTAGCGAAATGTTCACTATCAACAGTTGTGTTTCTAATATGTGCATAGAACTGCCTAACAATGTTATCATTCATTGGCTTTGGGGCCACAAAGAGTTGAGACCACCCTTTTGACTCAAAATTCAAAGGAATAGAAATATTTCTCAGCCCAATGAAGTTTACTCCTCGTTCCAAGATTACAAGTCTCGAAGCATATTGCCTTCTATATGAATCACGGTAATGTGGATTCTAGAAGCGACTCCTCTGATCAAACACACGTGCCTGAGCTCATTTTTTAGTTTGAGAATGCATTTCCCAAAAAAAAAAAATTGATGAAAAGGCGCAAAATCTAGTGAATATGAAAGATTTAAAGATGCCATACCCCTATAATCACTCTAGAAGATGTTTAAGGGAGGGCGTTAACCTTGGGTAGGTGAGAAATGAGATTAGGCTCTGTTTTCGAGTGGAGTAGTGTGAGATAGAATAAAGCAAGATACGATTTTAAAGCATTGAGTCTGACTGACTACTTAGGGCACTCGAGCAGTGTGTGGGTCAGTGAAGTGATCATTGAAACTTTCCTGCATAGCTGCGAGTTTCAAATACTAGTACCCTTCGGCCCACTAATATCCTCTAATCAAAACATTGAGCGTCCAAATCATGCATGAATGTATGTATACATTAAAACGCAACTAAATTCACATGCATGAATGAAACTAGGATCTAAAAATGAAACTAAATTTTCAAATTCAAAGTAAATGCACAAAGTCATTAATTATAAAACTCACACAAGTTCATATCATAGTATATGTATCCATATTTCATCGTCTTCACACATTACTCTAAGGCATATTAATGAATTGAGACCTCAATTTTCATGCAACCTAGAGAAATTTCCTCTCACTTAGTTTAATTTCACTCACATGTGCTCAAATTTTGTATCTTTGATCAATTCATGTCTAACGTGTGTGAAACAAACTTCGACATAGTTAGAAATTCATTTAGATCAAATCATTAATAAAGCACTATAGAATTTCTATTGCATTGTCTAAGTGAACACATAACTTGTAAATGAGTGTCTTATTCGAAAATTTATTTTTCTCTTCTTTTAGACACTCCTCCTATCTTTTTACATCCCATATACGCTTAATGGTCTGAATTAGCACAACTATGGTTTCTATTCTTTACAAATTATGATTGTAAATGTGTGTGGGTTAGCTGTGTGACCTTTACATGTGAGCATGAATAATTAAGCATATAGTACTCTCAACAATTTAAACACAATTGATACTAGCTATTATTTTTTATGCCTCACATTTTATATTTTGCCATATTGGGCTCTTTTATCACATTTGGTTCATAGGCATCTTTTGAGGGATTTGGAGTTTTACTAACCTTTAACTATGTGTTCGCCTATCATCAACACTTGGAGTCATGTAAGGTCATTAATCATTCAAACTAGTGAGACTCATAAGTATGAACGTGAATGGTTGGTTGTGCACTTTATTTTATGATTTCCCACAAAGTATAACACTATCTGAGCACAATAGGGTGAAAGATACTTGGTTTAATGATCAAGAACCAAGGCTTATAACCACTAATTTCTCTATCCCTGACTCATAGTAATGCACTTTGATTTAATGATGGAAAAGCTACAATTTGAATCAAAGTGTGATTACCATAACTAACAACACAAAAATAACAAAAGAAAATCTTTTTGATTTTTGACTTTCTAATTTGTTTTTATTTTTTTCAAAAATACCCTAAAAAAATGCATAAAATGCAATAACAAAGGAAAAATAAAGCAACTACCAATAAATCCAAAAAGGATGTCAAGTTAGACATCAAAACTCTTTTGAATTTTTTATGTCTATTTTTTTTTGTATTTTTCATATATGAAAAAATAAAAGTAAAATAAACAAAGAAAAATACTTATAGTGCATGAACCTAAGATATAGGATTCAATGCATGGTTATACATCTAGGTCTACACTCTCACCTCACCTATTTCTTAGGTGACTCAACCGCATTGGTAGCCCACGGGACTCCAATTTGGTTGAGGTGATTTGCCTCTCAAGGTCCTCATTTCATACCCAAACTTATTTTCTCTTCCAATATCTCGGGTTATTACGGGGAATGAGTGGAGGATTCACTCCATTCTATCTGGAAGTTTCTAAGTCAGTTTTAATTTTGGGAGTAGAAGGAGCCTTGCTCAACCTAGCTAGTGAGCCTCTGTTACGTGAGACATTCCTAGGCTTAGACTCACTAGACCTACCCATAAGCTTGGTAAGATTTATGACTTGGTCATTCAAGGCTTTTGATTGGTTAGCTAGGTGTATATGAGCTTTTCAGTCATGACTTCATTATTGTGCATGCAATGTGTGCTATAGTGACTGTGCTTTCCAAAAGTGAAGTAAATAAGTTGTTTAGAATAGGGTTCCTTAATACTCGACTTCTTTAAGTTCTTGCCGTTATTGCCAATTTCAGCCTTTTGGGAACTATTGTTCACTCAGGGGGGGTGATGGATTTGCAGAAGGAGTGGTGATGGTGTGCTCATTTGTGTACCCTAAACCACGATGATATTTTATCTAATTTTTTAGACCCTAAAGAAAGTTGTTTGGAGAGTTCCTTTGAATTTTGAAGGTCTCTATCAAGTTCAAAATTTAAACTTTAGACCTTTCTTGGACTCTACTAGTCTATGAAACTCTCTCCGAAAAGTCCAAATTGTTCTTCAAGGACTTATTCTCTTCAAGCATACAAATATGAGCTTTGGACTTCACTAATTCAACATGGAGTGCTTTCTTCTTTTCTTCGTTTGTGTTGAGACTCGAACTCAATGATAGCACTCTCTTCTTTTGCTTGAGAAATTCTTCACATAATTGATCATATGCATTATAGATATCCTCAACACTTTGTCTCTCATCTTCTTCCTCTTTCTCAACTCTATCTCTTGTAGTTTCTATTGGTGGGGGAGGACTGTGAGCCCACAAAAACCATAGAATTCTCCTCATATTCTTGAGAAGAAGAGTCCTCACTAAATGTGAACTTTGACTCACTATCGATCTCGTAGACAAATGACCAAACCCTTGGCACTCAAAGCATTGGGTCTCTTGCCCCCTTTTCTCTGCCCCTTGCTAAAATTTTATTCCTCTTTGTTTTTCTCTCTTACATCCTTAGGATTTATAAGTCGACTCAACTTAATCTTTGGCATAGAGAACTCAACACCTCTAGCCTTAAAAAAAAATTAACTTTGTAGCAAGAAAGGCTAGGTCCTTGATGTTTCGAGAGGGGGTATCCAATGTGGATCTTCCCTCGCAATTATACATTTGGAGCTATAGACACATTACCTAGAAGGGGTGAATAATTGTTACAAATTTAGAATTTGTGGTGCCCCAAAATCTAGGGATCCTTTGTTAATCCGTTGATCACCCATCAACCCGCGGAATTACCCGTGATTGTTGTCCATTCTGGCATCACGTCAACAACATCCCTTTTTCCGGGATTATAACTCACACATGTGACCTGTGTTTCTTTAGTCATTTAGTCTCATCGAGGTTCAATATACCCCAATGTATCTCATTTAAGGTCCATTTGTGTCATTGGAATCAAAGAACACATAGTCCAAAAGCATGGCAATGCATTCTTAAAATTTCAGATCTTTGGAAAATCTTTCGGAAGGTTTTTCTTACTGGAAAAGTTCCTTCAGGGGTTTGTCATCGACCTTCCGGAAGATGTGTTAAACCTTCTAGAAGAAGTTACACACTCGATTCCCTCATTTTAGAAAAATGTGAAGACCTTCCAGAAGGTTAGAATAGACCTTTCGAAATGTTTCACCCATTGTTCTTGATTTTCCTTGTCTTTGTCCAGAACATCCGGAAGGTTTGTTTCGACCTTCAGGAAGGTTTTGCCCAGAATTGTCTGTTTCACCTATTTTTCATTTTCAATTCGTCCAAAACATTTCCAAACTCATTCCCAACATGTAAAATATAGTTTTCTACATTATACATGATCCATACAAGTTCTATCACATTTGATTCATACATTTACCTGTCAAAACGTAGTTTTTAACAAAAGTTTTACAAGACTTCTTTTCAAAAGCCACAAGCTAGCTCTTCTTCACCCTCGAGGCCCCGAATGAGTGTCCTCCACCGGAACGAACCCCACACCTGAAATGTTTCCCATATAGGGTGAGCCAACGCCCAATAGAATGTTTCGTATAGAGTCTATTCCCCAACCTAGGTGCATATGCAATGTTCACATACCACATTTTCCAACAAAAATCCTTCCAACCAAGATTCAAGAAAATCAAAGTTAGAATCTAACATGTCATGCCATGAAATGAAATGATGTCCATTTATGCAATTTACCCAAGCCCTTCCCAGCTCTACAACAGATACAATGCCAATGTGTCTGGTCATTTACCTTCACCCCATGCTACGGAGTGAGCATAAAAAAACCGGCCTTTCCAAGTCCCCCACCATTTGTGTTACACCCAATGACTATTTAAAATTCTTCAGGTCTTTCTTGGGCTGGGAATTTATGGACTTACACCAACGGTCACCCAACCGATACAGATTTGATGGACTTCCACCAACGGTTTCGCGTACACCGACACACTTTATGGCTCTTGTACCCACAAAAGTGCGTATCCAAAATACCGTGCCTCTCACTCGAGGGATAGTCTAGCCCTTCTTGCTAACCCCAACCCAATTCTTTTTCATGCAACCGTGCGACTCAGTCAGATATTCAATCCAACTTTCCCGAGCCCACTCGTCAACCACCTATTTGGTGTTTGATATCTACCATACACACACACACCCACACTCAAGGCTATGGATGTGTTTCCCCCGTGCAAATGCAATGTAATGCACCATTGCCTAATCCATGTCATGCCCATATGTATAGAATGCCACATGAGCAAAATTAACTACATTCAAACAAGTTCCATGACAATTCATATCTGAAGCATATAATTACCAAACTTTCTCACAATGTTATATATCAATAATTCATTTTCAACAACTCACAAGAATATTGTTACATAACATGTGCTAACAACACATTAATTCCCAAGGCATAAAATAAACACATAACATGCCGACATAACACCCAATTTCATGGATCACATTGAGTCTAATTCACAACCCATTTCAAGGTAAAATTTTATTTTATCCAATTTCAATACCCATTTCATCAATTTCCACATCATAGGTAATGATAAAATCTTTTTATCCACATACCTATTACATACTATACCCTAGGTTGTTAAATAAACCTAAGTAGGAAGGAACCCTACCTCTTGAAGCGTAAAACCGAAGGTAGAACCTTCAAGAATATCCTCTAAGTCCAAAATTTTGATTTTCCAAAATCCTACCCTTGGAATCTTCGGTGAAACCCGTTTTTTTCAGTATAGACGTGTGGCCCTCGACGAGAGGAACAACTTTAATTCTTGGTTCGTGTAGATTTGAGCTCTAGAATCTTGTAGATCGTAGAGAAAAGGTGGAGTTCTTTCTCTATTTTCCCTCTCTTCTCTATCGGCTAACCAGCTGAACACCCAATGGAGCAAAAAATCAGATTTTCCCCATTTTTATAGTCTTAGAATGCTTGGCCCATATTGTGCCACACGACCCTCTTTTCCTCGGGTCAGTTTTGTCCCAAAACGATTAAATTTTACCCCGGTTCAAGTTCAAATTAATTTTTTCTTTAATTGGCCTTAAATTATTTTTCAAATTTCAAAATTTTAATAGAAATCCCGTTTTTAGGTCACTCGAGAATCGTCCGTCTAGTAAAATATAAAAAATCTGACTATCTTTGAATTCGATGAAATTTGACAGGGTAACTAGATTCCGCGAGACGAATTCAACGGTGAGGTCCGTTTCATCATCCGAGATCTAGAAAGATTCATGTTTTCAACCTGTACTATAGCGATAATTTACCATTTTACCCTTTTTGTAAAAATTTTAAATTTACCGGGTTTTACATTCTTTTCCCTTAAAATAATTTCGTCCCCGAAATTCACACACACACTTAACCACATGCATATGCAACAATGAAATTATACTTAAAATTATAAAACTTGTACCTCCATTCTCGAACAGGAACATATAGTTGGTATGTATGGTATCCTCACGCTCCCATGTCGCCTCCTCCACTCCTCAGTGCTGTCATAGCACCTTCACTAGCCTCACAGTCTTGCCTCGCAAAACCTGATCCCTACTATCAATGATGCGCAACGGTCCGTCCTCGAAGGTCCCATCAGCATCAACAACATGCTCTCTCCAATCCACCACATGATTCGGATCCGGGGTGTATTTTCGGAGCATAGAGACATGAAATACCATATGAATGCCCGATAGATTTGGCGATAATGCCAACCGATAGGCCACTGTACCCACCCTCTCGAGTACCTCGAAAGACTCAATAAACCTCGACTACAGCTTCCATCATTTTTTGAACCTAACCACACCTCTCTCAGGCATCACCTTTAAGAAGACGTGACGTCCTACCTCAAACTCTAGAGGTTGCCACTGTTTGTCGGCATAACTCTTCTGCCGGCTCAGAGCTGTAAGAAGACGGTTCTGAATCAAGTCCAACTTCTCCGAGGTGTCTCTAATTAAATTCAAACCCGCAGAGGGTCTCTCTCCCACCTCCGTCCAATAGACCGAAGAATGACAAGGCCTTCCATAAAGTGCCTCAGAGGGTGTCATCTGTATGCTCGTCTGATAACTGCTATTGTAGGCGAATTCCACTAAGGGTAAGTGATCTTCTCAGTTACGCTTAAGATCTAGGACACATGCCCACAGCATGTCCTCTAATATCTGGATGGTCCTTTCCGACTGACCGTCCGTCTAGGGATGAAATGTTGTACTCATAGTCAATTGAGTCCCCATAGTCCGTTGGAAGCTCTCCCAAAAGTGGGTGGTGAACCTACGATCCCGATCCAATACTATAGATACGGGCACTCCATGCAACCTGACAATCTCTCGTATGTACAATTTACAAAATTCCTCCAGTTAGAAGGTCCTCCGCACCGCCAAAAAGTGCACCGACTTGGTAAGCCGGTCCACTATCACCCACACCGCATCATGTCCCCGTGATGTCCGTGGCAAGTGGGTCACAAAATTCATCGTGACATGCTCCCACTTCCACTCGGCTACCTCCAAAGGCTGGAACAACCCCGCTGGTCTCTGATGCTCAGCCTTAACCTGCTGACACGTGAGACATCTACTGACAAAGTCACCAACCTGCCTCCTCATCCCACTCCAATAATATTGGCGACGAAGATCATAGTACATATTCGTGCCACCTAGATGCACTGCAAATTGGGAGCAGTGGAATTCCCTAAAGATCTCTTCTCTCAAATCCGCTAACTGGGGAACCACAACCCTTCCCTTGTACCGAAGGCTGTCATCTAAGTGAATGACCCAACCCTCATCACCGGTACCCTCCTGCACTTGATCCTTGATAGATAATAACTCGGGGTCTTGCCTCTGGGACTCAATCACCCTGCTCAGTAGGGAAGGTGTAGCCACCAAGCTCCCTAAAATGCCCTAAGTCTAATCCCTGTAGTGAAGCCTGAACTGTCATACAGTCTTAAGCATATCCCACTCCCAGGAAGCCACACTAGCCAAGACTCCCCTTGACTTCCGGCTGAGCGCATCAGCCACCACCTTTGCCTTACCAGAATGGTAGGGCAAAGTGAAATTGTAATCCTCCAAATACTCTATCCACCAGTGTTGCCTCATGTTGAGGTCCCGCTGTTTAAAAATATACTACTCAGACTTTTGTGGTCTGAAAATGCCTCAAACTATTTCCCGTATAAGTAGTGGCACCAAGTCTTCAAGGCAAAGACAATGGTCGCCAACTCCATGTCATGCGTGGGATAATTCCTCTCATGATTCTTTAGTTGCCGGGAACCATAACCCAACACCCTCTCAGATTGCATCAAAACACAACCGAGTCCGTCCTTGGAGGCATCACAGTACACAGTGTATATGTTGTCCGAATTTGGAATTGACAATTTACGTGCAATTGTACACGATCAACAAGTAATAAAGTGATAAGTAGAGTATCGTTCCCATGGAGAATTATTAGTAATAAATTCCAAGTACTAACTTTATATCAATTCAATTTTATTTAAACAATTGAAATTGAGCTATGAAATTACTAATTAAAACTAAATCTAAACTTAACAATCAAGGGTTGAATTTACTAGAGAAAAGAAGTTAAGATTACAACTTCCCCTAATGTTTCATATAAATACCTCTAACTCTCTTTCCAGTTAATTGATCAAAATAAGTTGTTAACTGAGAAATCAAAGTTATTTATCAAACCTCTTCCGATAATTAGATAAAATTATCTATCCCAATTAAATTACTATATTCCTATGCAAAATAAGTTGGAATAGATTTATTAAGTTCAAACTCTCATAAAAGTTACACATGGCGTATAGGTATATTCCTATCCTATACACAAACCCAGCTATTTAATCCTAAGAAGAATAAACTAGATGCATTTCATCATATTCAGATCTAAACCTAGAATTCATCTCCCAATTTCTTATAGGTTATCAAACTAATTGTTGGCCACACAATCATATATTAATCACAAAATATGACAAACAACTCATATAAGATCAATAAGAACTAGAAACGAGAGTAGATTAATTTAACTAGACATAGGTTCCGTTGCAATCTTAATAAAAATTTAGTTCATAATGTAATTGAAAGACATCATTCTAAAATTAAACAACATCTTAGAAAAATAAGAAGTAAAGGTAAGAGAAAAGAATGAAAACTTAGGTGCAAGCTTCAATCCTTCTCTAGCCTTCAAGACCAATCTCCTTCGTGTTGATTCCTTCGATTTTTGTCTTCAATTTTCTTCCAATTCCTTGATTTTTTCTAGATGTTTTCAGCCCCCAAAAGTCAGAATCTTCCATCCCCACACAAACCCTAGCATATATATAGTCTTAGGGTTCAATTTTTGGGCTCAAAAGAATTCAAAATTCGTGTCACGGATTAACACACGCACAGGGGCGCTGATTTGGATAGTGTTTGGGCACTGGGCCGCGCCTCCTTCTATTCTGCCTGCTCTAGACCAGTCTTTGTAGAATAGTCATAACTTTCGGTAAAACCATCCCATTTAGCTGAGAGTTTGACACAATACAGAAGATATCCTAATCTACAACTTTCATGTTTTGCAATTTTTCAGATTCGAAGTGGATCAAGGTCAAAAAGGAAAAAAACCGAGGTACTTCTATAAAATGGTACGCTATAAATACTCCATTAAAATGTCCTTTAGCTTCCTCTTCAAAAATCCAACACTTAGGCTCCAATTTTGACCTTGTTTCCTCCCAAATGGTCATTCCTACAAAATAACATCAAAAAACACAAAACGAATAAAAATGAACATAAAATAATTGAAAACTTGCAATTTCATTAAGCTGAAAGCACTCAATTCGTAGGTATAAAACTCACTCATCAAATACCCCCAAACCTGAATCTTTGCTTGTCCTCAAGCAAAATACTAAGAACAAAAACAATAAAAATTTATCAACGACCTACTACTCAAACAATGGATGAATACGAATCTGAATAATGGCCCCAAAAGTTACTACAAAAAATGAATTCACGGGAAACTTCAAAACAGTGCAAAGTCTATGAATTTAGCATACTCCTTAATTTTACCTCCGGTAATGACCCTTTAACTACATTGACATATTTGGACTATCAAACTAATCAAACACTTCATAGGAGATACTCAATATCAACTCTATAAACTTATGTTTTACATCAACCTCCACTCATTAAGGCAAACATATAAATATAAGGTCTAAAGATTTTTTTTTTCTCACTCTTTTTTTTTCGTTTGGTGAGTGCATTTTATGCTCCATCTCACCTTTTCTTGAACGAGTGCGTTTTACGCTCCATCTCTACTCATCACATGCCCATTTTTTTTTTTTACAACTACATCATAACCAATACTTCCCCCAAACTTATATGAATACTCTAATTCGCTTTGAATGATGCTTCAATAAATTTTCTAAAGTTTCAATGATATCTCCCACAAGCATTTAACCAAATAAATTCTCTAACTAATAACTAACCAAACAGATAGATATGTGCTTATGAATGAAAAGATCACAAACAGTGTAAAACCAACTAGTATGTCAAACTACAGACTNGGGACTCAATCACCCTGCTCAGTAGGGAAGGTGTAGCCACCAAGCTCCCTAAAATGCCCTAAGTCTAATCCCTGTAGTGAAGCCTGAACTGTCATACAGTCTTAAGCATATCCCACTCCCAGGAAGCCACACTAGCCAAGACTCCCCTTGACTTCCGGCTGAGCGCATCAGCCACCACCTTTGCCTTACCAGAATGGTAGGGCAAAGTGAAATTGTAATCCTCCAAATACTCTATCCACCAGTGTTGCCTCATGTTGAGGTCCCGCTGTTTAAAAATATACTACTCAGACTTTTGTGGTCTGAAAATGCCTCAAACTATTTCCCGTATAAGTAGTGGCACCAAGTCTTCAAGGCAAAGACAATGGTCGCCAACTCCATGTCATGCGTGGGATAATTCCTCTCATGATTCTTTAGTTACCGGGAACCATAACCCAACACCCTCTCAGATTGCATCAAAACACAACCGAGTCCGTCCTTGGAGGCATCACAGTACACAGTGTATNGCCGGGAACCATAACCCAACACCCTCTCGGATTGCATCAAAACACAACCGAGTCCGTCCTTGGAGGCATCACAGTACACAGTGTATATGTTGTCCGAATTTGGAATTGACAATTTACGTGCAATTGTACACGATCAACAAGTAATAAAGTGATAAGTAGAGTATCGTTCCCATGGAGAATTATTAGTAATAAATTCCAAGTACTAACTTTATATCAATTCAATTTTATTTAAACAATTGAAATTGAGCTATGAAATTACTAATTAAAACTAAATCTAAACTTAACAATCAAGGGTTGAATTTACTAGAGAAAAGAAGTTAAAATTACAACTTCCCCTAATGTTTCATATAAATACCTCTAACTCTCTTTCCAGTTAATTGATCAAAATAAGTTGTTAACTGAGAAATCAAAGTTATTTATCAAACTCTTCCTATAATTAGATAAAATTATCTATCCCAATTAAATTACTATATTCCTATGCAAAATAAGTTGGAATAGATTTATTAAGTTCAAACTCTCATAAAATTTACACACGGCGTATAGGTATATTCCTATCCTATACACAAACCCAACTATTCAATCCTAAGAAGAATAAACTAGACGCATGTCATCATATTCAGATCTAAACCTAGAATNTATTTAATCCTAAGAAGAATAAACTAGATGCATTTCATCATATTCAGATCTAAACCTAGAATTCATCTCCCAATTTCTTATAGGTTATCAAACTAATTGTTGGCCACACAATCATATATTAATCACAAAATATGACAAACAACTCATATAAGATCAATAAGAACTAGAAACGAGAGTAGATTAATTTAACTAGACATAGGTTCCGTTGCAATCTTCATAAAAGTTTAGTTCATAATGTAATTGAAAGACATCATTCTAAAATTAAACAACATCTTAGAAAATCAAGAATTAAAGGTAAGAGAAAAGAATGAAAACTTAGGTGCAAGCTTCAATCCTTCTCTAGCCTTCAAGACCAATCTCCTTCGTGTTGATTCCTTCGATTTTTGTCTTCAATTTTCTTCCAATTTCTTGATTTTTTCTAGATGTTTTCAGCCCCCAAAAGTCAGAATCTTCCATCCCCACACAAACCCTAGCATATATATAGTCTTAGGGTTCAATTTTTGGGCTCAAAAGAATTCAAAATTCGTGTCACGGATTAACACACGCNTCTTGATTTTTTTCTAGATGTTTTCAGCCCCCAAAAGTCAAAATCTTCCATCCCCACAGAAACCCTAGCATATATATAGTCTTAGGGTTCAATTTTTGGGCTCAAAAGAATTCAAAATTCGTGTCACGGATTAACACACGCACAGGGGCGCTGATTTGGATAGTGTTTGGGCACTGGGCCGCGCCTCCTTCTATTCTGCCTGCTCTAGACCAGTCTTTGTAGAATAGTCATAACTTTCGGTAAAACCATCCCATTTAGCTGAGAGTTTGACACAATACAGAAGATATCCTAATCTACAACTTTCATGTTTTGCAATTTTTCAGATTCGAAGTGGATCAAGGTCAAAAAGGAAAAAAACCGAGGTACTTCTATAAAATGGTACGCTATAAATACTCCATTAAAATGTCCTTTAGCTTCCTCTTCAAAAATCCAACACTTAGGCTCCAATTTTGACCTTGTTTCCTCCCAAATGGTCATTCCTACAAAATAACATCAAAAAACACAAAACGAATAAAAATGAACATAAAATAATTGAAAACTTGCAATTTCATTAAGCTGAAAGCACTCAATTCGTAGGTATAAAACTCACTCATCAAATACCCCCAAACCTGAATCTTTGCTTGTCCTCAAGCAAAATACCAAGAACAAAAACAATACAAATTTATCAACAACCTACTACTCAAACAATGGATGAATACGAATCTGAATAATGACCCCAAAAGTTACTACAAAAAATGAATTCACGGGAAACTTCAAAACAGTGCAAAGTCTATGAATTTAGCATACTCCTTAATTTTACCTCCGGTAATGACCCTTTAACTACATTGACATATTTGGACTATCAAACTAATCAAACACTTCATAGGAGATACTCAATATCAACTCTATAAACTTATGTTTTACATCAACCTCCACTCATTAAGGCAAACATATAAATATAAGGTCTAAAGATTTTTTTTTTCTCACTCTTTTTTTTTCGTTTGGTGAGTGCATTTTATGCTCCATCTCACCTTTTCTTGAACGAGTGCGTTTTACGCTCCATCTCTACTCATCACATGCCCATTTTTTTTTTTTACAACTACATCATAACCAATACTTCCCCCAAACTTATATGAATACTCTAATTCGCTTTGAATGATGCTTCAATAAGTTTTCTAAAGTTTCAATGATATCTCCCACAAGCATTTAACCAAATAAATTCTCTAACTAATAACTAACTAAACAGATAGATATGTGCTTATGAATGAAAAGATCACAAACAGTGTAAAACCAACTAGTATGTCAAACTACAAACTACAGACTCAACATGTTCATCAATTTCCCTTGAATTAACAATTAATTCCATTCATCATTGGCTATAATCAAATTCAATCAACTCATTGCTCAAGCTTTTTTTTATCTTTTTTGTTTTTTTTTAACAAAAACTATGCTATCATGCAAACAAGAAAACATAACACCCCCAAACTTAAACTAAACATTGTCCTCAATGTATAAAGTAGAAAAAAATTAAGACAGAGGACTTCACTGAGATTTTGTTAGTCGAAATCATCGTCTTCATCGTCCACGGAGTAGGGAGTGTATTTGGAAAACATAGGTGGCCTGTTCTTGGCTCCTAGTAAGGCTTTGTGTGTGCTCCAACTTTATGTTCAATCCTTGGGACCTACAAGCAATTGAAATACCAATTAAAATGCACTAACTAACTAACTACATTATTTCTTGTAAAAAAAAACTAAATTAAAATAAAATGAAATAAAACTTAGAAACTGAAATTTGCGTTGCCTCCCAATTAGCGCTTGTTTTATAGTCTTCAGCCTGACTGCTTCCTGTTTCATCCCGGGTCAACAAGGGTAATTGAGGTCTTTTCATGATCAATGTTGTCGCCCCAATATTGTTTTAGTCTTTGGCCGTTCACCTTGAAAGTTCTTTTCGAATTGGCTTCCTCAACTTTGACTACCCCATGTGGGAACACCTCCTCTTTATATAGCTTGGCGTTCTCAAGAGGATCTGAAATACAACTTCCTACCAATACCACATCCACTGCATCTTCCACCAAATCAACCCAAAAACATTCTTCCGGTTCCTTTGAAAGTTTCATAGCCGAAAATACATTGAATGTAACCTCTTGATCTTGGACTCGCATAGTTAGCTCACCTTTTTGTACATCAATAATTGTTCTTCCCGTTGCTAAGAATGGTTGCCCAAGAATAATAGGTATTTTTCCCTATCTTCCTCACAATCCAAGACTATGAAATCAGCTGGAAAAATGAACTTATCCACTTTAACTAGAACGTCCTCAGCTATGCCCCTTGGATAAGTGAGTGATCTATCCGCAAGCCACAATGTAACATTTGTTGGCTTCGCTTCATTCAAACCCAATTGCTGATAAATTGAGAGTGGCATCAAGTTGATACTAGCTCCCAAGTCACACAATGCTTTCCCGAAAAATTGGCTGCCTATTGTGCATGGAATAGTAAAGCTACCCGGATCTTTAAGCTTTGGTGGTAGCTTCTTTTGAAGAATAGCACTACATTCCTCTGTAAGTTCCACTGTCTCAAAATCGCCTAGTTTTCTCTTCTTTGACAAAATTTCCTTCAAAAATTTCACATAGTCAGGCATATTGTCCATTGCTTCTACGAAAGGGATATTTATTTGGAGCTTCTTAAACACTTCCATGAATTTAGAGAACTCCTTATCCCATTTCTGTTTCTGCAAACGTTGTGAAAATGGCACGGGAGGGATACTAGGTCTCAGATTACCTCCATTAGAACATGCAACTGGTTCCTCTTCTTTCTTTTCATGTTCCACATTCTTGCTATCTTTTATTTTTTTTACCCTCAATATCATCTCCATGTGATTGTTTTGGAATTCCACCAACAACATTAGGTAACTCTTTTCCGCTTCATAATGTAATAGCATTGCAGTGCTCCTTACCTTCCCTCTTAGGATTGATCTCTGTATCATTAGGTAACGTGCCATGAGGTCGATTGTTAATGGCATTAGCGAGCTGACCCATTTGGTTTTCCAGGTTTCGAATTTATACTTCCATACTGTTCATCCTTGTCTCACTCTGTGCTATGTACCAGGAAAGCAGCTCCTCCAAATTTGACTTCTTTTCCTGATGTGGTGGAGCTTGATTTTGAAAGCCTGGTGGGTATGATGGTGTTGGAGCAGAAGATTGGGCTTGATTATTACTCCATGAAAAACCTGGATGATTCCTCCAACCAAGGTTATAGTTGTTTGAATTGTTGCTATATTGTTGCCTGTTGTGGTTACCAATGAACTGTACCGACTCNCGAATTGATACTTCCATACTGTTCATCCTTGTCTCACTCTGTGCTATGTACCAGGAAAGCAGCTCCTCCAAATTTGACTTCTTTTCCTGATGTGGTGGAGCTTGATTTTGAAAGCCTGGTGGGTATGATGGTGTTGGAGCAGAAGATTGGGCTTGATTATTACTCCATGAAAAACCTGGATGATTCCTCCAACCAAGGTTATANCTGAAAGCCTGGTGGGTATGATGGTGTTGGAGCAGAAGGTTGGGCTTGATTATTACTCCATGAAAAACCTGGATGATTCCTCCAACCAAGGTTATAGTTGTTTGAATTGTTGCTATATTGTTGCCTGTTGTGGTTACCAATGAACTGTACCGACTCCAGATTGATTGTGCATTGATCACTCGGATGGTTCCCAGCACACAATTCATAAATGACAGCCATACTTTGAATAGGTTGCACCCCTAAGGCATCAATCTTCTTAGTCAATGTAGCAACCTGTGCAGCTAATGCAGTAACTGCATCCACTTCATAAATCCCTGCTACCTTTGGCTGATTGATCCTCGCAGAGGGCCACTGATAATTGTTAACAGTCATCGTCTCCAACAACTCGTAAGCTTCGTCAAAAATTTTCCCCATTAATGCCCCACCTGCACCTGCATCAATACTAGTCTGATTAGCACTAAACAACCCATTATAGAATGTCTGAACTTGCAACCACTTAGGAATACCATGGTGAGGACATTTTCGTAGTAAGTCTTTGAATTGCTCCCAAGCTTCATAAAGAGTCTCATAATCATGTTGTGTGAATGATGTGTTGTCGTTCGTCATCCTTGCAGTTTTAGCTGGTGAAAAGAATTTAGTTAAGAATTTTTGAGCTAAATCTGTCCATGTGGTAATAGAACCTGGCGGCAATGAATGCAACCAACTCTTCGCCTTATCATGAACTGTGAAAGGGAAAAGTCGGAGTCTAATTGCATCTTCGAAAATCCCATTGTATTTGAACGTGTCGCAAATTTCCAGAAAACTCACCAAATGATCATTTGGGTCNTGAATTGTGAAAGGGAAAAGTCGGAGTCTAATTGCATCTTCGAAAATCCCATTGTATTTGAACGTGTCGCAAATTTCCAGAAAACTCACCAAATGATCATTTGGGTCGTCGTTAGGCAAACCCCCAAATTGCACTGAATTTTGAATCATTTGGACGGTACCCGGCTTGATTTCAAAACTGTTTACTTGAATTGCGAGCCTTTGAATGCTCGATTGTATTTCTGTAACAAGCGGCGTAGCATAATCCCTTAGCAATTTCTATTCTTCTTCAGCCATAGCTTCTTGGTTGTTTACTTCTTGATGTTGTTTTCTCAAGTTTCAGCACCTTCTCTCGATTTCGTCTTCGTGCGGTAGTAGCTCCTAACCTTTAGATCGTGTTAGCATACAAAATTCAAGAGTGCTTGCGAAAACAATTAAAAGAACTAAAACAAAAAATTAAATAAGTTTAAACTAAGATCAAATTGATTGAAATTAATATTGAAATAATTACTAGAATAATTTCCCAGCAACGGCGCCAAAAACTTGATCTCCAAATTTGGTATTGACAATTTACGTGCAATTGTACACGATCAACAAGTAATAAAGTGATAAGTAGAATATCGTTCCCATGGAGAATTATTAGTAATAAATTTCAAGTACTAACTGTATATCAATTCAATTTTATTTAAACAATTGAAATTGAGCTATGGAATTACTAATTAAAACTAAATCTAAACTTAACAATCAAGGGTTGAATTTACTAGAGAAAAGAAGTTAAGATTACAACTTCCCCTAATGCTTCGTATAAATCCCTCTAACTCTCTTTCCAGTTAATTGATCAAAATAAGTTGTTAACTGAGAACTCAAAGTTATTTATCAAACCTCTTCCGATAGTTAGATAAAATTATCTATCCCAATTAAATTACTATATTCCTATGCAAAATAAGTTGGAATAGATTCATTAAGTTCAAACTCTCATAAAAGTTACACACGGCGTATAGGTATATTCCTATCCTATACACAAACCCAACTATTCAATCCTAAGAAGAATAAACTAGACGCATGTCATCATATTCAGATCTAAACCTAGAATTCATCTCCCAATTTCACCTAGGTTATCAAACTAATTATTGGCCACACAATCATATATTAATCACAAAATATGACAAACAACTCATATAAGATCAATAAGAACTAGAAACGAGAGTAGATTAATTTAACTAGACATAGGTTCTGTTGCAATCTTAATAAAAATTTAGTTCATAATGTAATTCAAAGACATCATTTTGAAATTAAACAACATCTTAGAAAATCAAAAGTAAAGGTAATAGAAAAGAATGAAAACATAGGTGCAATCTTCAATCCTTCTCTAGCCTTCAAGACCAATCTTCTTTGTGTTGATTCCTTCGAGTCTTGTTTTCAATTTTCTTCCAATTTTTTGGTTTTTCTAGATGTTTTCAGCCCCAAAAGTCAGAATCTTTCATCCCCACACAAACCCTAGCATATATATAGCCTTATGTTTCAATTTTTGGGCCCAAAACAAGTCAAAATTTGCGTCACAGATTAACACACGCGCAGGGGCGCTGATTTGGACAGTGTTTGGGCGTTGGGGCGCGCCTTCTTGTATTCTGCCTGCTCCGGACCAGTCTTCGTAGAATCGTTATAACCTTTGATACAACCGTTTGATTGAGCTTTAATTTTGACACAATATAGAAAACATCCTGATCTACAACTTTCATGTTTTTCACTTTTTCAAATTCAAAGTAGATCATGGTCAAAAAGGCAGAAAACGGAGGTACTACTACAAAATGGTACGCTATACATACTCCATTAAAATGCCCTTTAGCTTCCTCTTCAAAAATCCAATACTTAGGCTCCAATTTTGACCTTGTTTCCTCCCAAATGGTCATTCCTACAAAATGACATCAAAACACACAAAACGAATAAAAATGAACGTAAATATTTGAAAACTTGCAATTTTATTAAGCCGAAAGCACTCAATTCGTAGATATAAAACCCACTCATCAGTATATTTGTCCTCTCTCTGGAACAATCAAAATAGGAGCTGAAGTAAGCCTCCTCTTCAATTCTTGGAATTCCTTCTCACAAGAATCATTCCACTCAAATTTGACCTCCTTTCGAGTCAATCTCGTCATAGGTGCAACTAGTCGGGAGAAGTCCTCGATAAACCTCCTATAGTACCCCACCAATCCCAAGAAACTGCGTAACTTGCAGACTAAATTTGGTCTCTCCCAGTTCATAACTGCCTCAACCTTCTCCGGGGCCACGGATACACCCGAAGCCGACACCACGTGTCCTAAAAATTTCACCTCGATAAGCCAAAACTCACATTTGCTGAACTTGGCATACAACTAATGGTCTCTCAAGGTCTGCAGAACGATTCTCAAGTGATCCTCATGTTCCTCCTCTATCCTGAAATAGATCAGGATGTCATCGACAAACACCATGACGAACTAATCTAAATAGGGTTTGAACACCCTATGCATGAGATCCATAAATACTGCCAGGGCATTCGTCAATCCAAAGGGCATCACTGTGAACTCAAAATGCCCATAACGCGTTCTGAACGCTGTCTTAGGGATGTCTTCCTTCCTAATTCTCAACTGATGATAGCCCGTGCATAGATCTATCTTGGAGTAGACCCGCGTTCCCCTTAGCTGATCGAACAGATCGCCAATCCTAGGCAAAGGGTACCTATTCTTGATAGTAACCTGATTTAACTGCCGGTAGTCTACACATAGCCAAAGAGTCTTATCTTTCTTGTTGGCAAACAACACCAGAGCACCCCAAAGTGAAGTGCTCGGTCTAATAAACCCCTTGTCCAACAACTCCTGTAACTAGACCTTGAGTTCTTGCAACTCAGCTGGCGCCATTCTATGCGGAGTTATAGAAATAGGAGAAGTACCAGGACGTAACTCAATGTTGAAATCTACATCCTTATAGGGAGGTAATCCCGGTAATTCATCTAGAAAGACGTCCTCATACTCACACACAACCCGAGGTAGACCCAACTCCTATCTCACCTCGTCCTCTAAGGTAAGGCTCGCAAGCCAACTCATCAACTGCCCGTGCTATCTAGAGTCATACACTACTTGGGGTAAAACATCATTCTTTTTCCCCTGAAACTTAAAACAAACACCATCCGGTGTGTAAGTAGTTACCCGCTTCTGATCATAATCAATGACGACCTTATGTGCCGCCANCGGAAGAAGTTACACACTGGATTCCCTCATTTTAGAAAAATGTGACGACCTTCCGGAAGGTTTCACCCACTGTTCCAGTTTTTCCTTGTATATGTCCAGACCTTTCGGAAGGTTTGTTTTGACCTTCCGGAAAGTTTTTCCTAGAATTGTTTGTTTCACCTATTTTTAATTTCCAATTCATCCAAAACATTTCCAAACTCATTCCCAACATGTAAAATATAGTTTTCTACATTATACATGATCCATACAAGTTCTATCACATTTGATTCATACATTTTCATGTCAAAATGTAGTTTTTAACAAAAGTTTTACAAGACTTCTTTTCAAAAGCCACAAGCTAGCTCTTCCTCACCTTTGAGGCCCCGAATGAGTGTCCTCCATAGGCATGAACCCCGCACTTGAAATGTTTCCCGCATAGGGTGAGCCAACGCCCAGTAGAATGTTTCCTACATAGGCTATTCCCTAACCTAAGTGCATATGTAATGTTCACATACCACATTTTCCAACAAAAATCCTTCCAGCCAACATTTAAGCAAATCAAAGTTGGAATCTAACATGTCAAGCCATGAAATGAAATGATGCCCATTCATACAATTTACCCGAGCCCTTCCCGGCTCCACAACACATAGAATGCCAATGTGTATAAAATCGAGTTTTTCTTGCTCTGGCCATTTACCTTCACCCCATGCTATGAAGTGAGTATCAAAAATCAAGCTTTCCGAGCTCCCGCCATTTGTGTTACACACCCAATGACTATTTAAAATTCTCTGGGTCTATCTTGGGGTGGGTATTGATGGACTTACATCAATGGTCACCCAACCGACACGGAATTCATGGACTTACACCAACGGTTCTGCATACACCGACATGCTTTATGGGCTCTTGTACCAACGAAAGTGCGTATCTGAAATTCTGAGCCTCTCACCCGAGGGATAGTGTAGCCCTTCTTGCTAACCCTGATCCAATTCTTTTTCATGCAACCGTGCAACTCAGCCAGATATTCAATCCAACTTTCTCGAGCCCACTTGTCAACCACCTATTTGGTGTTTGATATCTACCATGCACACACAAACACACACACACTCATGGCTATGGATGTGTTTCCCCTATGCAAATGCAATGTAATGCACCATTGCCTAATCCATGTCAAGTCCACATGTATAGAATGCCACATGAGCAAAATTAACTACATTCAAACAAATTCCATGTCAATTTATATCCGAAGCATATAATTACCAAACTTTCTCACAATGTTATATATCAATGAGCATATATCAATATTTCATTTTCAACAACAATTCAAAAGCATGTTATTACATAATATGTGCTAACAACACACTTAATTACCAAGGCATAAAATAAACAAATAAAATGCCCACATAACACCCAATTTCATGGATCACACTGAGTCTAATTCACAACCAATTTCAAGGTAAAATTTTATTTTACCCAATTTCAATACCCATTTCATCAATTTCCACAACATAGGTAATGATAAAATCTTTTTATCCACATACCCATTACGTACTACACCCTAGGTTGTTAAATAAATCTAAGTAAGAAGGAACCCTACCTCTTGAAGCGTAAAACTGATGGTAGAACTTTCAACAATATCCTCCAAGTCCAAAATTTTGATTTTCCAAAATCCCACCCTTGGAATCTTCAGTGAAACCCGTTGTTTTTGGTATAGAAGCATGACCCTCAACTAGAGGAGCAACTTTAATTCTTGGCTCGTGTGGATTTGAGCTCTAGAATCTTGTAGATCGTCGAGAGAAGGCTGAGTTCTTTCTCTCTTTTCCCTCTCTTCTCTATCGGCTAACCGGCTGAACACCAAATGGAGCAAAAAATTAGATTTTTCTCATTTTTATAGTCTTAGAATACTTGGCCCATATTGTGCCACACGACCCTCTTTTCCTCGGGTCGATTTTGTCCCGAAACGATTAAATTTCGCCCCGGTTCAATTTTAAATTAATTTTTTTTAATTCACCTTAAATTATTTTCCAAATTTCAAAATTTTATTAGAAATTCCGTTTTCAGGTCACCCAAGACTCGTCTGCCTCGTAAAACTTGAAAAATCTAACTATCATAGAATTTGATAAAATTTGACATGGTAACTAGATTTCGCTAGACGAATCCAATGGTGAAGTTCGTTTTGTCATCTGAGATCTAGAAAAATTCAGGTTTTCAACCTGTACTGTAGCGACAATTTACCATTTTGCCCTTTTTGTAAAAAGTTTAAATTTACTAGGTTTTACAGAATTAATCACTGTTGTCCGAATTTGATATTGACAATTTACGTGCAATTGTACACGATCAACAAGTAATAAAGTGATAAGTAGAGTATCGTTCTCACGGAGAATTATTAGTAATAAATTTCAAGTACTAACTTTATATCAATTCAATTTTATTTAAACAATTGAAATTGAGCTATGGAATTACTAATTAAAACTAAATCTAAACTTAACAATCAAGAGTTGAATTTACTAGAGAAAATAAGTTAAGATTACAACTTTCCCTAATGTTTCGTATAAATCCCTCTAACTCTATTTCCAGTTAATTGATCAAAATAAGTTGTTAACTAAGAACTCAAAGTTATTTATCAAACCTCTTCCGATAGTTAGATAAAATTATCTATCCCAATTAAATTACTATATTCCTATGCAAAAAGAGTTGGAATAGATTCATTAAGTTCAAACTCTAATAAAAGTTACACACGGCGTATAGGTATATTCCTATCCTATACACAAACCCAACTATTCAATCCTAAGAAGAATAAACTAGATGCATGTCATCATATTCAGATCTAAACCTAGAATTCATCTCCCAATTTCATATAAGTTATCAAACTAATTGTTGGTCACACAATTATATATTAATCACAAAATATGACAAACAACTCATATAAGATTAATAAGAACTAGAAACGAGAGTAGATTAATTTAACTAGACATAGGTTCCGTTGCAATCTTAATAAAAATTTAGTTCATAATGTAATTGAAAGGCATCATTATAAAATTAAACAACATCTTAGAAAAATAAGAAGTAAAAGTAAGAGAAAAGAATGAAAACTTAGGTGCAATGTTCAATCCTTCTCTTGCCTTCAAGACCAATATTCTTCGTGTTGATTTCTTCGATTCTTGTCTTCAATTTTCTTCTAATTTCTTGGTCTTTCTCCAATGTTTTTAGCCCCCAAAAGTCAGAATCTTTCATCCTCACACAAACCCTAGCATATATATAGCGTTAGGGTTCAATTTTTGGGCCCAAAACAAGTCAAAATTCGCGCCACGGATTAACACACGTGCAGGGGTCCTCAAACTGGCGTAGGGGAGCTGATTTGGAAAGTCTCAGCACCCAAATTGGTGCTAGGGGCGCGCCTCCTTGTATTTTGCCTGCTTCGGACCAGTCTTCGTAAAATCGTCATAACTTTTGATACAATCGTCTGATTGAGCCGAACGTTTGTAACAAGAGAGAAGGCATCCTGGTCTACAACTTTCATGTTTTGCTTTTGTTCAGATTCGAAGTGGATCATGGCCAAAAAGGCAGAAAACCGAGGTAGTGCTACAAAATGCTACGCTATAAATACTCCATTAAAATGCCCTTTACCTTCCTCTTCAAAAATCCAACACTTAGACTCTAATTTTGACCTTGTTTCCTCCCAAATGCTCATTCCTACAAAATAACATCAAAACACACAAAACGAATAAAAATGAACATAAAATAATTGAAAACTTACAATTTCATTAAGCCGAAATCACTCAATTCGTAGGTATAAAACCCACTCATCAATCACCCAAGTGCAGGTTGTGCGAAACAATAAATTTCTTGGGAGTTTGAGGTTGAATCTATAACGCCCCACATTTTCTTTTATATATGTATGTAGATATATAGTAAATAATTGGGGTAAAAAAAATTATGGATATATGTAGTGATGTGTGTTTGAATTTGGTAGATTGAATAAGTAGAGATTTAAAATGTTAGTGAAAATAATAGTTCAAATTTGGTTTTAATAAGTGAAAATATGAAATTTTAGGTCCTAGAACTTGTATTAAATTGGTTTGGTGTAGAAATATGTGTTGGAGAGGTTTGGGATGGATTTGGTTGGCTTAGGAATGGATTGGAAATGGAAAAGGGACGAAGATAGGCTATGAATAGTGCACGTGAATAGTGCACTGACTGCAACTTCAAGCACGATTTTGACCTTGATGCAGTCAATAGCTCTCAAAACTCAAAACATGAAAGTTTTAGATCTCTTTCTTATCATTCTAGAGCATCTCGAATCATCTCAATCGGAGCTCGGATGAGAGAGTTATGCTCAGATAATGAAACGATGTCGAAATAGTCCAATTAGCTTCGTTTTGCATTTAATGTCTCCATTTGCATCCTAAATCAAAATATAAGAATAATGAGTACTTTTAGGCTTAAAATAAGTATAAAAGGCTTTAAGAAGCACCATTTATCACCTTTTATTTGCAAACATCACAAAACTTCATTAATAGTCGATTCGGATGGGTAAAATAGAAACTTTAGTGTTTCGGGTGTACGTTGACTTGAGTTTTGAGATAAATCATAAAAATAAATATTTTTAGGTTAAAATAACATTAAAAATGAATCCGGAACATCGACAAACCATAGGGTAGTCATATGAATCAAATTGGAGATTCTTAGTGCCAAAACCGTAAATTTGAAAAAACCCAAAACAGCCTGTGAACAGTATTTTTCGGGGCTGCTATGTTTTAAACTCATTTTCATCTCATTTGCTCTCATTTCCTTCAGTCCCCTCACACCCTCACACCTCTTGGAACCCTAGAGAGCATTAGAGAGGAAGAAAGGAAGGGAAAAACAAGAGATTTAAGGGTAGATTCAAGATCAAAGCTCAAGTTCTTCCTACAAACTAAGGATTCAAGGTAGGGATTTTCTCTCATTCACTTACATTGAGGCTAGGGTATTTATATATGTATGTTTTGGCTATCAATGGTATATATATGCTATGGAATCCTCCTCTCTCAGACTTTTTGCAAGGATTACATGTTTTGAACAAAGTAGGGTTTAATACCCATGAAATCTCCTTTCTAGTTTTAAAACCCTAATTTTTGGAGAGTGATGTATTTCCTTCCTAAATGCTTTCTTTATTATGGATTTCAAAACCTTAGTGCTTTGTGTTGGGTAGAAAAATGATGTTATTGTGATCTCATGTATTTTCTTAGTTGGTTGTGGAATTGTTACATGATATATTTTGGGGATTTTGGATAGATGCTTGTAAATTGAGATAAATGTTGGAATTGTATGCTTGGTTGGGTTGTTTGTGATGCACATGAGTGAGAGGTACCTTGTAAGGATGCTCACCCCTTCCCAAGAGGTTCTTGGTAAGGATGCTTCAAAAAATAATGTAGTGATTGGTGAGAGGTTCTATGTAAGGATACTCATCCATTTTGAAGAGGTTTCCGGTAAGGATGTTTGAGAATCAAAGGTGACCTAAAGAGGGGTGGAGGTTACCACAAAGTGTGCCACCCACCAAAAGAATTTTTGGGAATTAGTTATGAAAATTAATGGTTATTATTTGTATGTGGTGCTCGTTTATTCATTTAAGTAATATTTTTAAATAAACTTGATATCATTTTTAAATGTCACTGCTTTATTTCAAATTATGTGTCTATGTTATGTTAAAATTGAGACCGACCATTTTAAATACTTTTCTAAACTTTGTATGGGTTTGGGAGAATTTTTTTACAGAGCTTCGTGCTCACCCCCTATCGCTAACATTTTTCAGATTACCCGCTTGAGGAGGAGGACGTAAGGGTCGAGGAGCCCGCTACTTGGGAGACTCCACTGGACGGGAGTGTGGATCCCGAGGTGGACGCATAGAGCGACCTCCTTTCCTTTTGTACTAGACTAGGACATTCTTTTGGAACATTGTGTAGTCTAGCTTCTTTTGTTTATTCCGCTGCGCTTCTTTAATTAATTTTTGAGATGTAATAGCCATGACTTGGGCTTATTCTTTTGGATAATGTTATAAATATTCGTGGATGACAAATGAAGTCTTGTTTCTTAAGGGATTATATTAGTGCTCTCATGATATGAATGGTTTTAGAATATAATGCCGTCTAGGGTGTGTTTTGGGGCGTTACAAAGTTGGTATCAGTGCTTAGGCTTTAGGTCTTACATGAGAGCTGTAGATTATGGAATCACCTCTAGAGCTTTAGGATTAGGGTGAATCAAATCCTTGAGTGAAATTTTATACACGTTCTATGCCTTAGCTTAACCTAATATTTAGGATGTCTTGTACATCCACGAACTAAGTTGTGAATTGATGTGCATGATGAACGGCGAACAACGACAGGGACGCGGACGTGGGCTTGGTCATGGAGGTCAAGCGAATCCACCAGCACCACCACCTCTGGATGCCATGCAAGGCATTTACCAATGCTTGAGGGAGTTTGCCACTTTGGTACAAAACCAAAATGATAACAACAACCACAATAGTGGAGCTCATCCTCTCGTTTAAGTATTAGGCAATGGGAACGAAGACCGAAGGATGATAGCTCCTCGGGTATTCTTAAGACAACGACCACCTAATCTCCAAGGGAGCTCCAATCCTTTGGAGGCGGATAGATGGATCCGCCGAGTGAAGAAAANCTTGCCACTTTGGTACAAAACCAAAATGATAACAACAACCACAATAGTGGAGCTCATCCTCTCGTTTAAGTATCGGGCAATGGGAACGAAGACCGAAGGATGATAGCTCCTCGGGAATTCTTAAGACAATGACCACCTAATCTCCAAGGGAGCTCCAATCCTTTGGAGGCGGATAGATGGATCCGCCAAGTGAAGAAAATCTGTGATGGCATGGGAGTTGCCAAGGAGTTGAGAGTTGGTTTGGCGACCTACCTGTTTGAAGGGGAGGCCAACTATTGGTGGGATGCTATAAAGAGGAGAAGGGACACCGACACACTCACTTGGGAAGAGTTCGATCAACTTTTTCAAGATAAGTACTTTCCTGAATCGGTCAGAGACCGAATGAAGGTAGATTTTTTTACACTACGACAGGGTAGCATCACCGTGGCTAAGTATGAGCGGGGTTCAACGAGCTCTACCATTACGCTATGGGATTTATATCTACTGAGGCCGACAGGGCCATACGCTTTGAGTAAGGTCTGACCCCGATCATTAGNAGATTTTTTTACACTACGACAGGGTAGCATGACCGTGGCTAAGTATGAGCGGGGTTCAACGAGCTCTACCATTACGCTATGGGATTTATATCTACTGAGGCCGACAGGGCCATACGCTTTGAGTAAGGTCTGACCCCGATCATTAGGGAGAAGTTGATGGCTCTTAGGATTCGTGATTTTGGGGACTAGGTGGACAGAGCTGCACTAGTAGAGAGAGACATAGAGGATAGCCAACGATGATAAGGCTTCTCCAGAGGAGGTCCGATCTGGATGGGTGCTAGCACTAGTGGGGCACAAAGATCGACACCATACNCGAGTAAGGTTTGAGCCCGATCATTAGGGAGAAGTTGATGGCTCTAAGGATTCGTGATTTTGGGGACTTGGTGGACAGAGCTGCACTAGTAGAGAGAGACATAGAGGATAGCCAGCGATGATAAGGCTTCTCCAGAGGAGGTCCGATCTGGATGGGTGCTAGCACTAGTGGGGCACAAAGATCGACACCATACCGTCGCCCAGACCAAACAGGTGGACAACGACTTTTGACAGCCCGAGGAGAGGGAGACACTCAGACCAGAGCCGGTATTACCCCATGATCNGCGACTTTTGACAGTCCGAGGAGAGGGAGACACTCAGACCAGAGCCGGTATTACCCCATGATCCTGCTTTGCATGCGGAGGTGTGGGATATATTCGAATGCATTGCCCAATTTTTCCACCTCAGGGGCCTATCCAGACCGCCAGACAGGTACCAGCAGCCCAACCACCACCACCGAGGCCTGCACCGCAAGCCCCCAGCGGTGCCAACCAAGGGCGAGTATTTGCTTTGACTCAGCTGGAGAAGGACATTGCCAATGTCGTTATGGAAGGTATCGTCCTTATTTATAATTGTTGGGCCCGAATATTATTTGAACCCGGTGCAACACACTCATTTGTACGCACGACATATGCACTTGATTTGGGATTGAGTTTCGCAAAGCTAGAGCATGTTATGAACATTAGCTTACCCACGGGAGAACGGTTAGATACTAGCCGAATTTGCAAGGGTTGCATGCTTCGCATTGGGGAGCACAAATTGATTGTGGATTTGATTGCTTTAGAGATAAAGGGGTATGATGTGATTTTTGGGATGAACTTGTTGTCCCCTTTCTGGGCAGTAATGGATTATTTTCGCAAGCGGATTATATTTTAGTTGCTGGGAGGAGTCATTTTCAATTTTGTGAATAATCGAGATTTTTCCCATCCATTTCCTACTACGGATAGTAGATTCTTAAAAGAAAAATTGGGAAGTCATTTGAGTTTCTTAGCTAGCTTGATGGGAGATGACAGGGATAAAATCCATACGGATGTGATGTTAATTGTATCAGAGTTTTTGAATATTTTTCCCGAGGAATTACCCGGATTACTGCCACATAGGGAAATTGAGTTCAAGATCGATCTCTATCTGGGAACCGAACCCATATCCATTGCTCCCTACCGGATGGCACCTTTGGAGTCTAAGGAGCTAAGGAAGCAGTTAGATCACTTGTTGGTGATTGGGTTTATCTGTCTAAGCACTTCACCTTGGGGAGCCCCGGTCCTCTTTGTGAAGAAAACGAATGAGACTCTACGCTTGTGCACAGATTACTGGAGGTTGAATCGGGTTACCATGAAGAATAAGTATCTGTTGCCAAGAATTAATGACTTATTTGACCAGTTGAAGGGTTCGAAGTGTTACTTCAAGATTAATCTTCGCACAGGGTATCATCAGCTGCGGATTAAGGAGGAGGTTATTCCTAAGACTGCTTTTTGTACCCGGTATGGTCATTTCGAGTATACGGTGATGCCATTCGGATTGACTAATGCCCCCGCAACCTTCATGGATTTGATGCATAGAGTCTTCCGGCCTTACCTCGATCAATTTGTCATTGTGTTTATTGATGACATATTGATTTACTCACAGACTCAGGAGGAACATGCTCGTCATCTCTCTATTGTGCTACAAACATTGAGAGAACATAAGTTATATGCGAAGATGAGCAAGTGTGAGTTTTGGATGAAGGAAGTGAAGTTCCTTGGCCATGTTGTGTCCGAGCAAGGAGTAGCGGTTGATCCCGCAAAGATTGAGGCCGTGATGAAATGGGAACCACCGAAGAACGTAACAAAAGTACAGAGTTTCTTGGGGTTAGCCGACTATTATCGTAGGTTTGTGGANTATACCCACGACATATGCACTTGATTTGGGATTGAGTTTCGCAAAGCTAGAGCATGTTATGAACATTAGCTTACCCACGGGAGAACGGTTAGATACTAGCCGAATTTGCAAGGGTTGCATGCTTCGCATTGGGGAGCACAAATTGATTGTGGATTTGATTGCTTTAGAGATAAAGGGGTATGATGTGATTTTTGGGATGAACTTGTTGTCCCCTTTCTGGGCAGTAATGGNTCGAATTTGCAAGGGTTGCATGCTTTGCATTGGGGAGCACAAATTGATTGTGGATTTGATTGCTTTAGAGATAAAGGNAACTCAAGCGTGTGAACTAGTTTTTCGCACCTTGAAGGAGAAGTTGACGATGGCATCTATCCTCATTATTCCGAGCAGTGGGGAAGGCTAAGATGTCTACACCGATGCTTCACTACGAGGCTTGGGATACGTTCTAATGCAAGGAGGAAAGGTAGTGGTGTATGGCTCGAGGCAACTCAATGTGCATGAGCAGAATTATCCCACACATGACTCGGAGCTGGCTATGGTGGTGTTTGCTCTTAAGTTGTGGAGATGCTATTTATACGGGGAGAAATTTCAAGTGTTCTTGGACCATAAAAGCCTCAAGTATATCATCACACAGAAAGACTTGAATCTCTGACAGAGAAGGTGGATTGAGTACTTGGAAGATTATGAGTTCACGTTCAACTACCATCTGGGGAAGGCCAATGTAGTTGCCAACGCTCTTAGCAGGAAGTCTCGGGGTGAAATCAATTTTCTTGTGGTAAATAGGTGGAAAATGATTGATGCATTGGAGGAGTACGATCTATGGGTGGATGGACCGAAGTATCAACCATATCTATTCAACCTTATAGCTCAACCGACGCTTCGGCGATGGGTAGTGGAGTTGCAATGCCTGGATTCAAAACTCGATTGGATTAGAGCCCGATTGGAGAATGGAGAGGCGATTGAAGGATGGTCTTGGAAGAATGGAGAGTTGAGATATTGGGAGAAGCTATGTGTTCTTGATGATTTGTCCCAAAAATGAGGAGATACTGGGAGAGTGTCATCGCTCCAAGTTTGCTATCCACCCCGGTAGCACAAAGATGTATAGGGACATGAAGCGTCAATACTGGTGGAGGGGAATGAAGCGAGATGTGGCCAAGTATGTGGAAAAATGTGCAGTGTGCCAGCAGGTGAACATTGAGCATCAAAGGCCAGGAGGAGTCCTACAATCTTTGCCTATTCCAGAGTGGAAGTGGGATCACATCACCATGGACTTCGTGTCGGGTTTACCACAGACGTCGCATGGGCATAATGCAGTGTGGGTCATTGTGGATAGACTCACCAAGTCTGCTCACTTTTTAGGTATGAAGACCACGNGTTTTCGCAAGCGGATTATATTTTAGTTGCTGGGAGGAGTCATTTTCAATTTTGTGAATAATCGAGATTTTTCTCATCCATTTCCTACTACGGGTAGTAGATTCTTNATTTTCGCAAGCGGATTATATTTTAGTTGCTGGGAGGAGTCATTTTCAATTTTGTGAATAATCGAGATTTTTCCCATCCATTTCCTACTACGGATAGTAGATTCTTAAAAGAAAAATTGGGAAGTCATTTGAGTTTCTTAGCTAGCTTGATNCTACGAGGCTTGGGATACGTTCTAATGCAAGGAGGAAAGGTAGTGGTGTATGGCTCGAGGCAACTCAATGTGCANAGGTATGAAGACCACGGATACATTCGAGACTTTGAGCCAGCTGTATTTTTGTGAGATAGTGAGGTTACACGGCATTTCACTCTCGATTGTGTCGGATCGTGACTCTAGGTTTGTGGCGAGNTATGAGCAGAATTATCCCACACATGACTCGGAGCTGGCTGCGGTGGTGTTTGCTCTTAAGTTGTGGAGATGCTATTTATACGGGGAGAAATTTCAAGTNATGTTAATTGTATCAGAGTTTTTGAATATTTTTCCCGAGGAATTACCCGGATTACTGCCACATAGGGAAATTGAGTTCAAGATCGNGGGGATGGAGTTACACTTCAGTATGACTTTTCATTCCCAAACGGATGGCCAATTCTAGAGGGTGATACAAATTGTGGAGGATATGTTACGCGCTTGCGCGTTGGACTTCAAGGGGAGTTGGAGCGACCACTTATCATTGGTGGAGTNTGACTCGGAGCTGGCTATGGTGGTGTTTGCTCTTAAGTTGTGGAGATGCTATTTATACGGGGAGAAATTTCAAGTGTTTTCGGACCATAAAAGCCTCAAGTATATCTTCACACAGAAAGACTTGAATCTCCGGCAGAGAAGGTGGATTGAGTACTTGGAAGATTATGAGTTCACACTCAACTACCATCCAGGGAAGGCCAATGTAGTTGCCGACGCTCTTAGCAGGAAGTCTCGGGGTGAAATCAATTCTCTTGCGGTAAATAGGTGGAAAATGATTGATGCATTGGAGGAGTACGATCTATGGGTGGATGGACCGGAGTATCAATCATATCTATTCAACCTTGTAGCTCAACCGACGCTTCGACAACGGGTTGTGGAGTTGCAATGCCTGGATTCGGAACTCGATTTGATTAGAGCCCGATTGGAGAATGGGGAAGCGATGGGAGGATGGTCTTGGAAGAATGGAGAGTTGAGATATGGGGAGAAGCTATGTGTTCCCGATGATTCGTCCCTAAAGGAGGAGATACTTGGGGAGTGTCATCGCTCCAAGTTTGCTATCCACCCCGGTAGCACAAAGATGTATAGGGACATGAAGCGTCAATACTGGTGGAGGGGAATGAAGCGAGATGTAGCCAAGTATGTGGCAAAATGTGCGGTGTGCCAGCAGGTGAAGATTGAGCATCAAAGGCCAGGAGGAGTCCTACAGTCTTTGCCTATTCCAGAGTGGAAGTGGGATCACATCACCATGGACTTCGTGTCGGGTTTACCACAGACGTCGCATGGGCATAATGCAGTGTGGGTCATTGTGGATAGACTCACCAAGTCTGCTCACTTTTTAGGTATGAAGACCACGGATACATTCGAGACTTTGAGCCAGCTGTATTTTTGTGAGATAGTGAGGTTACACGGCATTTCACTCTCGATTGTGTCGGATCGTGACTCTAGGTTTGTGGCGAGATTCTGGTAGGGTCTACAACAAGCGATAGGGATGGAGTTACACTTCAGTATGACTTTTCATTCCCAAACGGATGGCCAATTCGAGAGGGTGATACAGATTGTGGAGGATATGTTACGCGCTTGCGCGTTGGACTTCAAGGGGAGTTGGAGCGACCACTTATCATTGGTGGAGTTTGCTTACAACAATAGCTATCAATAAAGTATTGGGATGGCACCGTATGAAGCATTGTATAGAAGATCATACCCATCACCGACGTGTTGGTTAGAAGTTGGTGAGAGTAGTTTGTTTGGACCGGACATTGTTCGAGAAACTACGGAGAAGATTCAACTCATCCGAGAGAGGCTACAGATGGCGCAAAGTATACAGAAGAGCTATGCGGACCACTGACGAAGACCCTTAGAATTCAAGGTGGGAGACTACGTATTTCTCAAGGTGTCACCCAAGAAAGGCGTGTTTCAATTCGGCAAGAAGGGGAAGTTAGCGCCAAGATATACCGGACCGTTTGAGGTAATCAAAGCGGTAGGCAAGGCGGCATATCAACTTCGACTACCAGCCCAGCTATCCGAAGTACATGATGTGTTCCACGTGTCCATGTTGAGAAGGTGTCACTCGGATGCAACTCCAGTCGTGAACTTGGAGGAGATTGAAATTCAAGACGGAGCAACCTACAAAGAACAGTCGATAGAAATTCTCGAAGCCGAGGAAAAAGTGCTTCGCAACAAAGTTATTAGATTGGTGAAAGTTTTGTGGCAACACCATGGAGTGGAGGAAGCTACATGGGAACCGGAGCAAGAAATGCGGGAGAAGTATCCATATTTGTTCGCTACTTGAGGTAAGTTTCGAGGACGAAACTTTCTTTAAGGGGGGTGGATTGTAACACCCCGCATTTTCTTTTATATATGTATATAGATATATAATAAATAATTTTGGTAAAAAAAAAAAGGTGGATATATGCAGTGACGCGTGTTTGAATTTGGTAGATTGGAAAAGTAGAGATTTAAAATGTTAGTGNCAGGTTACCATGAAGAATAAGTATCCGTTGCCAAGAATTAATGACTTATTTGACCAGTTGAAGGGTTCGAAGTGTTACTCCAAGATTAATCTTCGCACAGGGTATCATCAGCTGCGGATTAAGGAGGAGGTTATTCCNGCCGATCACCGACGTGTTGGTTAGAAGCCGGTGAGAGTAGTTTGTTTGGATCGGACATTGTTCGAGAAACTACGGAGAAGATTCAACTCATCCGAGAGAGGCTATGGACGGCGC
>CAUOFW020005236.1:462630-502642 GCA_963454935.2 Ilex paraguariensis
AAAAAAAATGGTGGGTGTAAAGATCTGTTTAGCTGCCGAAACCAACGAACAAAACACAACAATTAACCCACTCGAGGGAGATTTGGGTTAGGCTGAAAACCCCTCACCCTTAGTCTGAGCAGAAAAAGAGCACCCATGAACAAATACAAACATATAAGGCAAATTATTAAACAAAGGACTGGGTCGTCGGCGTATATGGTCATGAATTTGCAGGGGTGGTTTGTTTTTACAGAGAACAGAGAGAACGATGAAGAAGAAGAAGAAGAAGAAAAGAGAAGGGAAGAAGAAGGGGAGACCAATCACCGGTGGATGGGAGAAAAAAAAATTGAAAACCTTATAAAGGCATCCCATTTATTTATTTATTTATTTTTATTTTTTATTTATTTTTATTTATGTTTTTATTTTTTTCAGTGTCGGCAGTCGCATATCTGTGCGGAATATTCCCATCCTTTTTTTTTAGTGTAGGCAGACGCGAATATTCACGCAGAATATTCCCACAAACATTGGTGTAATATGCAAATAGTGCAACCTTACCCCCCCCCAACTTGATGCATACAGTGTTCTAAAACAAATATGATATTCAATGATGGACAGTAAAAAGATAAGAAGGGTTAGAGAACACCTCGCACTTGAACTTTGACAAAAACACCAATATCTGCGACTAAAAAAAATAAAACTATACGACCAAAGAACATAATTAACATGGAATAAAAATAATAATAAAGTAAGTAAATAAAAAGCTGTACATTAAAAAGCAGAAAAAATAAAATCTAATTATTCCTTCACAACTTCCAGGTATACCGGATCCATCAAATTCTCCTCCACCACTTGTTCTTCAAAGGCCCCAAAAAATGGCTTAAGTCTTTGGCCATTGACCTTGAATGTCTGGTCATTTTCTGGGTTTTGAACATCCACAGCTCCGTTGGGGTAGGCCACCTTGACAAGATAGGGGCCATCCCAACGGGATCAGAGTTTGCCTTGGAAAATGGAGAGGCGAGAATTGTATAAGAGTACTTTTTGCCCGGGCTTAAATGATTTCCTCACAATGGAGTTATCATGAAAAATTTTGGCCTTTTCTTTTGAGATTTTGGAGCTCTCATACATCTCGCGAATCTCTTCCAACTCATTTAGCTCTAACTTCCTATGATCACCGGCCATTCTCAAATTAAAATTTAAAGTCTTGATGGCCCAATAGGCCTTGTGTTCCNAATTTTGGCCTTTTCTTTTGAGATTTTGGAGCTCTCATACATCTCGCGAATCTCTTCCAACTCATTTAGCTCTAACTTCCTATGATCACCGGCCATTCTCAAATTAAAATTTAAAGTCTTAATGGCCCAATAGGCCTTGTGTTCCATTTCGACTGGCAGGTGGCAAGCCTTTCCATAGACAAGCCGGTAGGGAGACATGCCCAAAATAGTTTTAAAGGCAGTGCGGTATGCCCAGAGGGCATCGGTCAATCTATCGGACCAATCCTTCCTGTTTGGGTTAACCATTTTTTCTAGAATGTTCTTGATCTCCCTATTGGCTAGCTCGGCTTGGCCATTTGTTTGTGGGTGATAGGCAGTGGATACTTTGTGAGTGACGCCATATTTGAACATTAGAGATGCAAATGACCTATTACAGAAATGTGATCCACCATCACTTATTATTGAACGAGGCATCCCAAACCTTGAAAAGATGTTCTCCTTGAGAAACTTGACTACGACCCGGTGGTCATTAGTCTTGGTCGGGATAGCCTCCACCCATTTGGACACATAGTCCACTGCCAGGAGGATGTACAAATAACCAAATGACATAGGGAAAGGACCCATGAAGTCGATGCCCCAACAGTCGAATATTTCTATGACAAGTATTGGTGAAAGGGGCATCATGTTTCTTTGGGTCACACTACCCAACCGTTGGCATTTGTCGCATCCCTTACAAAATGAAACACAATCTTTGATAAGAGAGGGCCAGTAAAAACCTGATTGAAGAATTTTGGCCGAAGTCTTTTTCGCTGAGAAATGTCCACCGCAAGCTTGTGAATGGCAAAATGCAAGGACATCCCGCTGTTCATTTTCAGGTACGCATCTCCTCATGATTTGGTCGGGGCAATACTTGAACAAATACGGGTTGTCGAAGTAGAAGTACTTCACATCTGCCATAAATCGTCTTCGATCTTCTGGGCTCCATTGCGGTGGTGTCTGTCCTGTTGCAAGATAGTTACATATATCAGCATACCAAGGACATACAGAGTGAATTGACAGCAAATGCTCATCAGGAAAAAAGTCAGGGATAGGAATGTGCTCATCGGCCTCTTGCACCACAAGCCGGGATAAATGATCCGCCACCACGTTCTCAACTCCTTTCTTATCCTTGATCGTCAAGTCGAATTCTTGTAGGAGGAGTATCCACCTAATGAGTCTCGGTTTTGCATCTTGCTTAGACAACAAATACTTTAAAGCAGAGTGATCAGTAAAGACAACAATAGGCGAACCAATGATGTAAGCACGGAATTTATCTAAGGCAAACACTACTGCTAGCAATTCTTTTTCGGTGGTAGTGTAATTCATCTGAGCCTCATTAAGTGTTTTGCTAGCATAGTGTATCACATATGGTCTATTTTCCTCCCTTTGACCGAGCACTGCGCCGACCGCGTAATCACTTGCGTCGCACATGAGCTCAAAAGGTAGATCCCAATTGGGTGGTCGCATGATCGGAGGTGTGACTAGCATGCTTTTAAGTTTTTTAAAGGATGCCTCACAATCATCCGACCACTCAAATGGGACCTCCTTAGACAGCAGGTTGGTCAAGGGTCGGGCCAATGCACTGAAATTCTTTATGAATCGACGATAAAAACCTGCATGGCCCAAAAATGACTGGATGCCTTTGATAGCTCTTGGCGTAGGGAGGTTGGAGATGGCCTCCACCTTGGATTTATCGACTTCAATACCCCTTGCCGAAACTATATGGCCAAGCACAATTCCTTCCGTCACCATAAAGTGACACTTTTCCCAATTCAAGACTAGATTCTTCTCCTCACATCTTGTTAGAACTTTCTCCAAGTTTGCCAAACATCCCTCGAATGAATCCCCAAACACCGAAAAGTCATCCATAAAGACCTCCACTATCTTTTCCACCATGTCACTGAAAATTCCCATCATACAGCGTTGGAAAGTCCCCGGAGCATTGCACAGTCCAAATGGCATGCGACGGTAGGCAAAGGTACCATAGGGGCATGTGAAAGTGGTCTTCTCTTGATCCTCCAAAGCAATCTCAATCTGATTGTAGCCGGAGTATCCATCTAAAAAATAGTAGAATAGATGCCCCGTTACTCGTTCTAGAACTTGATCGAGGAATGGCAATGGGAAGTGGTCTTTCCTTGTGCAAGCGTTCAACTTTCGGTAATCAATGCACACCCTCCATCCGGTGATTACTCTTGTAGGAATAAGCTCATTCTCATCATTCTCAACCACCGTAACTCCGGATTTCTTAGGTACTACTTGCGTGGGGCTAACCCACTTACTATCGGCAATTGGAAAAATGATCCCCACATCAAGTAGTTTCAGAACCTCATCCCTTACCACCTCCTTCATGATGGGATTCAACCGCCTTTGTGGTTGTCGGGAAGGTTTGGAATCCTCCTCAAGATATATGCGGTGGGTGCAAATGAGAGGGCTTATCCCCTTGATATCCGCAATGGTCCACCCAATTGCTCCTTTATGTTTTCTCAACACCTCCAAGAGTTCTTTTTCTTGTTCCATGTTTAATGTAGAGCTAATGACCACCGAAAATGTTTCACCTTCCCCAAGATAGGCGTACTTCAAATGGGTGGGCAAGGGCTTCAACTCCAAGTTGGGCTTTTGTTCATCCGACGAAAAAATTTTCTTTTCTCGATGGGGTAACTCTTCGAATGTAGGGATCCACCTTTCCATCCCTTTCAAATCTTCTACCTCCTCTTGCTCATCATAATTCTCAAGATCCACAATTCCTTCTTCCTTAAATTTCAATATCCCCTCCAGCTCCAAGTGCTCCTCAACCAAAGTGTCGATTCTATTGACCTCACTTACTTCCTCATCATCACCCGGTTGCTTTGCCAAGTTGAATACATTGTGCTCCATTGTCATATTCCCAAATGCCAACTTCATTAGACCGTTCCTGCAATTTATCACGGCATTAGATGTAGCAAGGAAGGGTCTTCCAAGTATTACGGGAATTTGGGAGCTAAGGTTTGCAACAGGATGTGTATCAAGCACAATGAAATCGACAGGGAAGTAAAATTTATCAATTTGAACTAAGACATCCTCAACTACTCCCCTTGGTGTACGGATACTACGATCCGCCAATTGAAGTGTGATTGAGGTGGGCTTCAACTCCTCTAGCTGCAGTTGTTGGTACACCGAGTAGGGAAGAAGATTCACACTTGCCCCCAAATCGAGGAGTGCTTGCTCCACTCGAAAATTTCCAATGGTGATGGCTATGGTTGGACAACCAGGATCTTTGAATTTGGGAGGAGTGTTAGTCCTCAAAATGATTTGCAAAATCTTGTTCATTAACCCATATGCATGTTTGAGGCCCCTGACTTGGACCGTTCCCCTAAATTGAGTCGGGTCCTCGTACATTGAAGCCACATATTCTGGAATGGTCTTGACCCTCGTGATGTTATGGGGATACACTAGGGTGGTGGGAGGTGGCTTCTCATACTCCATAAGGGTGGCAATCACCGTAGGGGTCACATTAAAAATCTTGCCCCTCGCATTCGTCCTCAAAATCTCCCCGTCCTCATCCACCACCTTGAGTTTTTGGTAAAATTCTTGACATAAAGACAAATTGAAACCTCTCACGAGCTTGAACCAAATCCCAATCCCATGGGCCTCGATGATCCTCACAACCTCGTTGGTTAGGCCCAAGGATCTCTTATCCACAAACCTTTCACAAGTCACATTTGTTTAATCGATGCTTTGACACCTAGCATCGTTCCTCGCCTTTCTTTGACACTCCCTACGGTCATCACTCGACCCTTCACCTCCCCTCTTACAAGCACTCACATCCGAGGGTCGTGGAGGACTTGGCCTGATTCTTTTGGTGTGGGCCATGCATAGCAACAGTGCCCCCAAACACCATGAGAAAAATGAAGCCCATGATAAACCCCTCAAATGGGTTCAAAACGTCAGAGATGATCTTCCCTTGACGAGCCATTGCACGGAACTTGGATGTTTTAAAAAGGTAATGGAGATTAGGGCTTTGGGATTTTTTGACAAAAACTAGGGTTTTAGGGCTAAAATCCACTAAATCACAAATCCTAGGAGTTAGATTTGAGAGATGAATGCAATATGTAGAGGGATTTTGCAAGTTAGAGAAGTTTGGAGGGAGAGAAAATTGCCTTAGGGTTTGTATTTTTGGGAGATAGCGAATAGTTCTCTCAAAAATTTTAGATTAACAGCCCTAATTTTGGCATTTTGGGCAAAACCTACCGATAGATCGCATAAAACCTACCGCTTGGTTTTACTCCAGTAGGCAAAAAATACCGGTAGTTTTGCGGTAGATGCAGACCCAGTGGCCAAAACCTACGGGGAGGTTTTCCCTTGTTTGCAAAATAACTCTCTACTGTCTAAATCACTCCCTCACCACTTCATTTCCATTCCTACACATTTTAACACTCTATTATTGACCTCTACTCCACCAACACATGTGCTAACNGAATGCAATAGGTAGAGGGATTTTGCAAGTTAGAGAAGTTTGGAGGGAGAGAAAATTGCCTTAGGGTTTGTATTTTTGGGAGATAGCGAATAGTTCTCTCAAAAATTTTAGATTAACAGCCCTAATTTTGGCATTTTGGGCAAAACCTACCGATAGATCGCATAAAACCTACCGCTTGGTTTTACTCCAGTAGGCAAAAAATACCGGTAGTTTTGCGGTAGATGCAGACCCAGTGGCCAAAACCTACGGGGAGGTTTTCCCTTGTTTGCAAAATAACTCTCTGCTGTCTAAATCACTCCCTCACCACTTCATTTCCATTCCTACACATTTTAACACTCTATTATCGACCTCTACTCCACCAACACATGTGCTACCNTGGGGATACACTAGGGTGGTGGGAGGTGGCTTCTCATACTCCATAAGGGTGGCAATCACCGTAGGGGTCATATTAAAAATCTTGCCCCTCGCATTCGTCCTCAAAATCTCCCCGTCCTCATCCACCACCTTGAGTTTTTGGTAAAATTCTTGNGCACCTACACATTCATTTTTAAACTCGTGTGTGTGTGAATTGGACAAGTAATTTGCACATTGACAAAACATAATTCACATTGGATTGACTAGCCAAATTCAGCTTCAATGCAAAACTCACCAGGGATCTCTCTTAACAATGAATCACACTGTAGTTATCCTAACATGCACTCCATGTGTACATGCGNAATTTCTACATTTAACTATCAAAATGAACAACCATAATGCAAGACACAAATGCAAATGACAAGGGCATTACTAATTCTTTCAAATATCAAAAGCTTGAGCAATATTCCCCTATCCTTCAAGCATCGGGCTACGAAACACATCGTCCAAACGCTCAAATCAAGCACACATGAGCGTCACTATAGCCTCAAATACTAGTCTAGAGTATGCACCTACACATTCATTTTTAAACTCGTGTGTGTGTGAATTGGACAAGTAATTTGCGCATTGACAAAACATAATTCACATTGGATTGACTAGCCAAATTCAGCTTCAATACAAAACTCACCAGGGATCTCTCTTAACAATGAATCACACTGTAGTTATCCTAACATGCACTCCATGTGTACATGCGAGATAGAATATTGTGCACAAAACAAAATATGCTCACATGTAATCAAAAAATGAAGTTCATGTTGAAAATGAAACGACCTTGGCATAATCTCATGAAGGGAATGCTAGGGCATTTGGTAGCAAAACTAACTTCTCTTTTTATTTAAAAGTATGCATCCTCCATGCTTCTCTAGATCATTTAGGACTTTCACAGGTTATAATGGGGCCTTGAGGCAATATTTAGGCAAAAGATATGAAGGATATAGGATAACAAAAGGGTTATTCTGAGTGAAAGACTTTTATTTCAAAAGCATCTCCATTTTCATGGGATTTTTCAGTTCACACCCATCACTTCACTCTTTGTTTCTTTTTCTTTCTTTTCCTTAGCATTTTACATTTCTTTTTCTCATTCTTTTCTTCATTCATCCCCTTTTTCTCTCCATTTTCTTGGACTTTTCATTCCTTTTCCATTCAACTCTTTGAGTTTCAAAATCATTCATCCCTTTTGTTTGGGCTTCCACACCATACTTCCTCCTCTTTTATGATCATTCATACTCAGCACTAGGAACAACCAAGGTGAGATAGATTTTTATAATTTTGCACTGGCTTGGTCAATTGTGTGGCATAGAAATGATTTTTTAACAAGGCTCAAACATGGTACTAGGGATAAATTTCCACAAGAAAAAGAGCAAAGGCTTAAAGTACAACAAAGATGGCCTAATATCATCTTTAGATAGGCATGCCAGAGCATTGTACATATCAAGACAAAGTCAATCAACTACCCAAATGCACCTAACCAAAGCAAGTATAATGAGATTATTCAACACATTTGGAATTTGAAAAATTGTTTCTTGAGTAAATGTAAGTTCCCTCCAAAAAAAAAAAAATTGACACTAAAGCTCTCATGGGTCCTTACTCATCTCCACTATTTATGTCAAGTCTAAAATATGACTCCAATCCGTAAATTACCAAAATTACACATTCAAGGAGCATATACGGTTGAGTTCAAAAGCAGATACATATGTGATACTTACACATATGATTAACTTCTATAACATGCTTATTTTATCAAGGTTCAAAACAAAGATCAACAAATCATCCAACCCAAACGCTCAAAATAAGGGAATACAGATCAACATTCAGATATTTTTCACAAAAAATTTCAAAATTTTCACATAATTTGAACTAATGTAAACAAAAATCTGTATGATATGTTTAAAGTGAATTTTCACCACAAAAATTTGTATTATCCCAAAAACATTTCACAAACATTGTTGTACCATGCAAATGGTGCACCTCACCCCCAACTTGATTCATGCATTGTCCTCAATGTAACAAAAAAGATATGATATGTAAAGAAGGACTGTAAAAAGATAAGTAGGGTTAGAGAACACCTCACACTTGAGCTTTGACAAAATAACAATATTTGTAACTAAGAAAAACAAAACTATACGAAAAATTAAAGTGAGTAACATGAAATAAAAATAAAGTAAGTAAATAAAAAACGACTATACACTAAAAAAAAATCCTAAGAACAGTTACTCCTCCAACAAGTCCGGATCCATCAAATCCTCCTCTACTCCTTGTCCTTCAAAACCCTCGATGAATGCTTGAGTTTTTGGTCATTGACCTTGAATGTCCTACCATCCTCAGGGTTTGTGACTTCCACAGCTCCATTGGGATAGGCCACCTTGACAAGATAGGGGCCATCCCAATGGGATCGGAGTTTCCCTTGAAAAATCAAGAGGCAAGAGTTGTATAATAGCACTTTTTGGTCAGGCTTAAAATGACTTCCTCATAATGGACTTGTTATGAAAGATCTTAGCCCGCTCTTTTGAAATTTTGGAGCTTTCATATACATCTCTTCTAATCTCTTCCAATTCATTCAATTCCAACTTCCTATGATCTCCGGCCATTCTCAAATTGAAGTTTAGAGTCTTTATGGCCTAATAGGCCTTGTGTTCCATTTCAACTAGCAAATGGCAACTCTTTCCACAGACAAGTCGATAGGGAGACATGCCTAAGATAGTCTTGTTGACAGTTGGGTAAGCCCATAGGACATCAATTAGTCTAAATGATCAATCTTTCCTATTTGGGTTCACCGTATTTTCTAAGATATTTTTGTTCTCCCTATTGATCAACTTGGCTTGGCTATTGGTTTGTTGGTAGTATATGGTGGACACCTTATTTGTGACGCCATACTTATGCATCAAAGACGCAAATGACCTAGTGCAGAAATGTGATCCACTGTTGCTTATCATAGCACGAGGCATCCCAAACCTTGAAAAGATATTCTCTTTCAAGCACAATGAAATCAACAGGAAAATAAAAGTTATCCACTTAAACCAAAACATTCTCAACCACTCCCTTTGGTGTTCGAATGCTCCGATCGGCCAACTGAAGAGTGATTGAAGTTGGCTTCAACTCTTCAAGTTGGATTTGCTTGTAAACCGAGTAGGGTAAGAGGTTCACACTTGCCCCCAAATCGACTAATGCTTGCTCCACTCGGCAATTCCCTATTGCGATTAAACTTTGGTGGGCTGTTTGTCCTCAATATTGAGCTCACTTGCTCGGTAAGGAATGCCCTCTTGTGGACATTGAGTTTCCTCTTCACTCTGCACAAGTCTTTCAAGATCTTTGCACAAGATGGAATTTGCCTTATCACGTCGAGGATTGGAATGTTGATTTTCACCTGCTTGAACATCTCAATTATAGCAGAATAGTTAGCCACCTTGACAGGAGGTTTCAAACGATTTGAAAAAGGAGCAAGCATGGGGGAAACAAACACACTTTCATCAACCAATTTTTCTTTCTCACCCACCTCATCACTCACCTCACCCCCCCCCTCGGTGTCGCCCTTAGTCTCTTTTTCTATTAGCAATGTGGCCTTAGGTGAGACCTTTGGCACAATGGTCTTATCATCTGTTTGCCACTTCGAAGGGTGGTAATTGCCTTAAGTTGTTCACAACTCTCTTTTGTGGGCTCAGACGACTCAATGACATGTTGGCCATTAGGGTTCTCTTGAGGTTGAACGGGGAATTTCCCCTTCTCTTGTTTTGATATCCTTATGGCGTTGGTTATTTTTATGAGTTGAGCTAAAATGTTGTTGTTAAAGGTGGTTTGGCTGTGGATGAAATTGTAAAGCACATCCTCCAAGTTCCTCTTATGGGGAGGTTGGTAGGTGGGAGGATTGGATGGTCCTTGTTGGGAAAAACTTTGGGGAGGTGGAATTTGAGAGAAATTTTTTAGTGGAGGGTTTGGTGAATACCCTTGCGGATTGGACCAGGGGAATTGAGAGCTAAATGCTTGTCATTGGCCTTGATAGTGACCTTGCTTAACAGGCGCGGGAGGTGTATATGCATTAGACCCATGAGGAATGGGATTCTCATTTCTCCAACTAAAGTTCAGGTGATTACTCCAACCCAAATTGTANTATTTTATCAAGGTTCAAAACAAAGATCAACAAATCATCCAACCCAAACGCTCAAAATAAGGGAATACAGATCAACATTCAGATATTTTTCACAAAAAATTTCAAAATTTTCACATAATTTGAACTAATGTAAACAAAAATCTGTATGATATGTTTAAAGTGAATTTTCACCACAAAAATTTGTATTATCCCAAAAACATTTCACAAACATTGTTGTACCATGCAAATGGTGCACCTCACCCCCAACTTGATTCATGCATTGTCCTCAATGTAACAAAAAAGATATGATATGTAAAGAAGGACTGTAAAAAGATAAGTAGGGTTAGAGAACACCTCACACTTGAGCTTTGACAAAATAACAATATTTGTAACTAAGAAAAACAAAACTATACGAAAAAATAAAGTGAGTAACATGAAATAAAAATAAAGTAAGTAAATAAAAAACGACTATACACTAAAAAAAAATCCTAAGAACAGTTACTCCTCCAACAAGTCCGGATCCATCAAATCCTCCTCTACTCCTTGTCCTTCAAAACCCTCGATGAATGCTTGAGTTTTTGGTCATTGACTTTGAATGTCCTACCATCCTCAGGGTTTGTGACTTCCACAGCTCCATTGGGATAGGCCACCTTGACAAGATAGGGGCCATCCCAATGGGATTGGAGTTTCCCTTGAAAAATCAAGAGGCAAGAGTTGTATAATAGCACTTTTTGGTCGGGCTTAAAATGACTTCCTCATAATGGACTTGTTATGAAAGATCTTAGCCCGCTCTTTTGAAATTTTGGAGCTTTCATATACATCTCTTCTAATCTCTTCCAATTCATTCAATTCCAACTTCCTATGATCTCCGGCCATTCTCAAATTGAAGTTTAGAGTCTTTATGGCCTAATAGGCCTTGTGTTCCATTTCAACTAGCAAATGGCAACTCTTTCCACAGACAAGTCGATAGGGAGACATGCCTAAGATAGTCTTGTTGACAGTTGGGTAAGCCCATAGGACATCAATTAGTCTAAATGATCAATCTTTCCTATTTGGGTTCACCGTATTTTCTAAGATATTTTTGTTCTCCCTATTGATCAACTTGGCTTGGCTATTGGTTTGTTGGTAGTATATGGTGGACACCTTATTTGTGACGCCATACTTATGCATCAAAGACGCAAATGACCTAGTGCAGAAATGTGATCCACTGTTGCTTATCATAGCACGAGGCATCCCAAAACTTGAAAAGATATTCTCTTTCAAGCACAATGAAATCAACAGGAAAATAAAAGTTATCCACTTAAACCAAAACATTCTCAACCACTCCCTTTGGTGTTCGAATGCTCCGATCGGCCAACTGAAGAGTGATTGAAGTTGGCTTCAACTCTTCAAGTTGGATTTGCTTGTAAACCGAGTAGGGTAAGAGGTTCACACTAGCCCCCAAATCGACTAATGCTTGCTCCACTCGGCAATTCCCTATTGCGATTAAACTTTGGTGGGCTGTTTGTCCTCAATATTGAGCTCACTTGCTCGGTAAGGAATGCCCTCTTGTGGACATTGAGTTTCCTCTTCACTCTGCACAAGTCTTTCAAGATCTTTGCACAAGATGGAATTTGCCTTATCACGTCGAGGATTGGAATGTTGATTTTCACCTGCTTGAACATCTCAATTATAGCAGAATAGTTAGCCACCTTGACAGGAGGTTTCAAACGATTTGAAAAAGGAGCAAGCATGGGGGAAACAAACACACTTTCATCAACCAATTTTTCTTTCTCACCCACCTCATCACTCACCTCACCCCCCCCCTCGGTGTCGCCCTTAGTCTCTTTTTCTATTAGCAATGTGGCCTTAGGTGAGACCTTTGGCACAATGGTCTTATCATCTGTTTGCCACTTCGAAGGGTGGTAATTGCCTTAAGTTGTTCACAACTCTCTTTTGTGGGCTCAGACGACTCAATGACATGTTGGCCATTAGGGTTCTCTTGAGGTTGAACGGGGAATTTCCCCTTCTCTTGTTTTGATATCCTTATGGCGTTGGTTATTTTTATGAGTTGAGCTAAAATGTTGTTGTTAAAGGTGGTTTGGCTGTGGATGAAATTGTAAAGCACATCCTCCAAGTTCCTCTTATGGGGAGGTTGGTAGGTGGGAGGATTGGATGGTCCTTGTTGGGAAAAACTTTGGGGAGGTGGAATTTGAGAGAAATTTTTTAGTGGAGGGTTTGGTGAATACCCTTGCGGATTGGACCAGGGGAATTGAGAGCTAAATGCTTGTCATTGGCCTTGATAGTGACCTTGCTTAACAGGCGCGGGAGGTGTATATGCATTAGACCCATGAGGAATGGGATTCTCATTTCTCCAACTAAAGTTCAGGTGATTACTCCAACCCAAATTGTAAGTGTTTGAGTTTGGGGAGAATGATTGCCTCGTTTGGTTAAATGCATTGACTTGCTCATGATACACTTCCTTAAGTGCCGGAATGTTGGGGTACTCCGATATAGATTGCTCCACACTTTCACAAATTGAGTAAGACTCCTCTGTCTTTGAAACAATAGACATCTCATGCCTCCTATTTACCTCAAGACTCTCAACTTTCCTAGACAACTTATAAATTTTGGAAAACAAGACTTTTCGGTCTCTCAAGTCATACATCCCTCCCCCATTGTGGTTGATTACTACCCGGAGGGGTCCTAGGTACATCGTTGGGATCTGTAATGTCCCAAGATTATGTATTTTGGGGCAGTGTACTAAAGTAGTCGAGGGCCTCATCGGGGTCTTTGTTCAAGAACTCACCATTACACATCATGCCAATGAATTTTCTATGGCCCAATGTGATTCCTTCATAGAAGAAATTTACCAATTGCCACGATTCAAAACCATGATGTGATTCAAAACCATAGCATAGTTAGTGTTGAAGGTTGCAACTATGTCCTCGAATTCTTTGATGTGCAATTAAGGATTCTCCCTTTCAATTCCGTGAATGTAGGGAGTAGTTGCAACATTCCTAGCTTAACTAGGAAGATATGGGCTTAGACTGGTAGGAGAATGCATAAGGGAGTGGTGCTATGAGTCAGTTGAAGGAAATCCCTCATTGACCTTGCCAGAGGATCAAGTTGGATGTTGTTACCTTCATTCATAGGAGGGGGGATTTGCATTTGTGGATTTGGCATTCTTGGTTCATGCACTCCCCCACCCCTTTGAATGTTTGAATTGGCACCTACATTCTCAAAATTATCCCTTGTATCCTCGGGTGGGTCTTGGTCAATGTTCATATTGGGGCCTAGGGGTTGTCTAACCAATCGGTTTTGTTCGTCCCCTCCCCACATGCAACAACTATCTACAAATGAAAATGTAAACAAACAAAAGTATATACAAGAGCAACATACCTCAGCCCACGATGAACATCACAGGACTTACCTCCGTTGTCCGAAAATCACCTTATTGATTCAATGTTTTGCCTTCCCTGGCAACGATGCAAAAAATGCTTGATTATTTTTGTTGTTCCCAATCATCAAAAACCATCCCGGACAATGTGTGTAAGGCTTATATGGATAAGGAAGTGTCACTCTCCCACGGATTTGATGTAAGAGATGGGAAAATGGGTGTGTGGAATGAAATGTGTGTGTGTGTGTGAACAAAAGTGTTCCCCAAGCGCAGAGAGACTTTTGCGTGTCGCATTTTACTTGGAAATCGAANTGTAAGAGATGGGAAAATGGGTGTGTGGAATGAAATGTGTGTGTGTGTGTGAACAAAAGTGTTCCCCAAGCGCAGAGAGACTTTTGTGTGTCGCATTTTACTTGGAAATCGAATTCCAAGGTTGTCTCCTCAGGGAAGGAGGTGAATCATGTTGAAGGTGATTTTGGTAACAAGGGTAAAGTGTAAAAATCTTTTGATGTTTGAGTTTTGTTTGTGATTGTGTTCTTAATGAAAGATAAATGGAAAACAAGGGCTGGCTAATCTGAAGGGGTCATTCCAATGGGAATGTCAATTCAACTCAAAACCTTCCTCCAATGGTGTTTAGATGTTCGACTGATTCGTAGGAAGCGCGGGACCAAAATAGAGGTGAGGATTAAAGCATACCCCCTAANGTTTGTGATTGTGTTCTTAATGAAAGATAAATGGAAAACAAGGGCTGGCTAATCTGAAGGGGTCATTCCAATGGGAATGTCAATTCAACTCAAAACCTTCCTCCAATGGTGTCTAGATGTTCGACTGATTCGTAGGAAGCGCGGGACCAAAATAGAGGTGAGGATTAAAGCATACCCCCTGACAATGTCTACGGTGTATCAAGAACTCAACCATGTCCACACTCAACCTAGTCAAACCGAGTCATTGCACACTACGAGGAGGAATGAAAATGAGTTGAGAATGACCTATCCAAGGGGAATTTTTCCCTTGGATTAGCCAACTATAAACTTAGCTACTCATATCTAAAGCAAAGATATAGATGTAATGGGAAGAAATTATAAAGGAATGAAGATTGGAGCTAAGTTAATGCAAGAAAATATAAACTTTGAAGTGAAATATGCAATACCCATTTTTAAAACTTGAAAATGAAGAACTTGAATGCATTAATGGTGAAATCCAAAATGTAAGACTAAACTTGAAATGTGCTTGTAATAAATGAAATTAAAGACATTCAATGAAGCTTACAAGATCCATACAATAAATTACAAGTGAAAGGATGGAAGAAAATCCAAAAATATCAACTTCTCTCTAGCACTATTCATCTTCTTCCTTGGAGCTTATCTTTCCCTAAAGCAATGTATATCCATAATAGTCATGAAGCCCCCTCCAAAAATGTCTATGGAGGCCCCCTAACCTGTGTGATTGATCTATTATCAATAGGGGGCTGAAAAGATGGAGTGGGCAGGCCAGCATAGGCCTAGCCTACACACCCAGCTTGCCCTCTTCTCTCTCTCCTCATTTATGTCCAAGCATCCAAAAGTCCAAGCTAAGGTAAGGAGGGGGTGTCATGTGTGTAAGGAGTGTTAAGAATAGGTGGGAGACCCAATGGTGGGACTCCCAAAGTTGTAGAGCTTGAGATGAGATTTTGGCACATTTAAGGAAAACCTACTAGTAGATCACGGAAAACCTACAAGTAGGTTTTACTCCAGTAGGCAAAAAATACCCGTAGTTTTGCGGTAGGTGCAGATCCAATAGCCAAAACCTACTGGTATGGCCTACTGATAGGTTTTCCCTTGTTTTACTAATTTATTGGTTCCTTCACCTTCTAAGCCATCATCAAGCCTCATTCTCAACTCCATTCATCTTAAGCACCATAAGAGGGCTTAACTAGCATCATTTCACCTCTATTATCTGCAAACATACCGAAACTCCATAAATAGCACAAACATTGCAATTCTGCTCATTTTAACAGCAAAAACAAGTATAAAAGGGAAGTAAAAGTACATAAGATATGCAATGTTTTGTGCTAATCACTAATCGACCACAATTATCTCTTCTCAATTAAATATAACAATTAATGATGAGAACCCCTTTAATCACCACATCCCATCTTAACCATGAAAATTGATTGTTAATTAATTTTCTATTACTTTGTTCAAGCAATCAATCTCACGACGATACCAAAACCCTAACTCAATACACAACTATGGATGGATGGATAGTCAGTCAATCATTCCAACAAACACATGTGCACGTGTATGCTAACATTCTGTAACGTCCCCAAAACCACCTTGGACGACATCACAATCTAAACCATTCATAGCATGAGAGCAACTAAATAAATCCATCATTAAAAAATATTTCATTCATCAAATATAACATTTACAATATCATCCCAAAAGAATAGGTCAACCATGGCCATCTCCCTAGTCTAGAACAAAAGAGAATATAACTCTAGGCGTCCACCTCGGGATCTATGTTCCCCTCTATAGGAGCTTCCCAATGTGCTTGTTCATCTATCCTAGCTCCTCCTCTAGCACATAATTTGAAAAATATATTGTTTGTAGGGGGTGAGCACTAAGCTCTGTAGCAACATTCTCCCAAACTCATACAAGGTTTAAAAAACATGCAAAATAAGTCGGTCTCATTTCACAAATATCATATATTGACTTTTGAAAGAAAACAAGAACATTTCAATAGATCTCAAGTTTACACAATAACAATAAATTAAGTGAAATAATAACGCCAAATTACAGATAATAAATAATTTCCAACCATAATCGTTTCCCACAAGTTCTTGTAGAGTCCCATACCTCCACAAGCTCTTGTAGGAAACCAATTCCACACAATAACCATAATTGTTCAATAGTGTCATCCCATATTCTCATATACGTTGGTTGCTTCCCATGAATCTACATAACGACTCTATCTCTTTCACCCAATCATAACCACACAAACCACTTTAGGAAGAGCGTATACCGTCTCCCACGGCATTGACGAATCCTTCCCATGAAAGGTATACCAACCCTCAGCCTCGAACTTACGTGAAAAATAGTGGTTGCTCTCACAAACAATAATCCACTACAAGTGTTAGGCAACCGTCTCATCCCCCACTGGGATAGACTAACCTCTAACACTCTACATTAGTGCTCGAATGTAATTCAAGTCCATCACAACAACCATACAAGGGATGCAATAACAATCATTTTCTCAAATCATAAGCAAATCCAAAATTCTCAAATTTCACAACTTGCATTAAAAGAGCACAATTTAAGAAAATAAGCAAGAGATCATCACAAATACCAATTGTTGTATAATACAAAGCACTAGAGTTTTGAAATCAAGAACAATTGAACATTAAGAAGAAAAATTCATTTTTTGCAAAAAACAAGGGTTTTCATGGCTATCAAACCATAAATACCTTCAAAACATGGTGATACTTTTAGGAACTTCAAGAAACAAGCATTTCATAGCATATATCTAAGATTTAGAAGTAAAACATATATATATATATATATATATACATACATATATATATAAACCCTAGCCTCAATGGACAAGAATGGAAGAAAACTCCTACCTTGAATCAAGATTTCCAGGTAAAGCCCAAGCTCTAGAGACCTCCTTCCTCCCTTTTTTTTTTTCTTCCTTTATCTTCTCCTAGGATTCTAAGAGGTATGGGTAAGAGGGGAGTGAAAGAATGGAAGAGAATGAGGCGAAAATGGTGTTTTAAAGCCTTGAAAATCCCGAATTATACTGTTCACTAGGCCAAAAATTAGATTTTTCTCTGAAATTACGATTTTACCATTAAATATCTCCAATTTGATCTCTATGACTAACCTAAGCTTTTTCGACGTTCGGAATTCATTTTTAATGTTATTTTAACCTAAAAAATATTTAGTTTTATGATTTATCTTGGTACTAAAATAAAGTTATACTGTAAACACTAAATTTACTAGTTATTCCCCCGAACCGTTATTAATGAATATGTTAAATCAATTGACCCATTCGAGGTACAACATACCACCATTGATACTCTATTATGGTCCATTTATAACCATAGAAGGAACGAATACATAGCCCAAAGCTTGCAAAAAAAGGATTAAAAACAAAATTTCAAAATCTGTGAAAGCGTACCGGTAAGGTATGCTCTCTGGACAGAGCTGTACCGGTACGCTTTGCCTGCTTGTGTCCATTTTCGCCTATTTCACCTATTTTTGATTTCCAATCCATTTCTAACTTTTTCACAATCATCCCAAACATAATGGAGTTTTTTACATTATACATGATCCATACAAGTTCTATTACAAACGATTATATATATTTACTTGCTATATATATATAAAGACACGAGGGTGGGGGTTTACAATCCATCCCCCTTGAATAAAGTTTCGTCCTTAAAACTTACCTCAAGTAAGTTTTGAGGACGAAATGAGGGTACTTCTCTCGTATCTCCCACTCTGGTTCCCAAGTAGCTTCCTCCACCCCGTGATGATGTTGCCACAAAACTTTCACCAGTTGGATGACTTTATTGCGAAGCACCTTCTCCTTGGTATCGAGAATCTTCACCAGTTGTTCTTCATATGTTGCTCCATCTTGAATTTCTATATCCTCCAAATCCATGACATGCATTGTATCCGATTGACACTTCCTCAACATTGACACGTGAAACACGTCGTGTACCCCTGACAGCTGAGCTGGTAACCGCAGTTGATATGCCACTTTGCCCACCTCTTTGATCACCTCGAATGGTCCGATATACCTTGGAGCTAATTTTTCCTTTTTGCCAAATCTGAACACTCCCTTTTTGGGTGACACCTTGAAGAACACATAGTCCCCCTCTTGGAACTCCAATGGTCTTCTTCTTCAATCCGCATAGCTTTTCTATCTACTTTATGCCGTGCGTAGTCTCTCCCGGATGAGATGAATTTTCTCCGTAGTCTCCCGAATAATTTTTGGTCCAAACAAGCTACTCTCCCCAGCTTCTAACCAACAAGTCGGTGACCTACATGGTCTCTCATACAATGCCTCATACGGTGCCATGCCGATGCTAGACTGGAAACTGTTGTTGTACGCAAATTCCACAAACGACAAATGATCACTCCAGCTTCCCTTGAAGTCCAACACACAAGCTCGTAGCATGTCCTCCAAAGTCTGTATCACCCTCTCGGATTGACCATTCGTTTGGGGATGAAAAGTTGTGCTGAAGTGTAACTCTGTCCCCATAGCTCATTGTAGACCTTTTCAGAATTGTGCCACAAATCGAGGATCGCGATCTGAAACAATCGAGAGCGAAACTCCATGTAATCGCACAATCTTACGGATATAGAGCTTGCTCAAGGTCTCTAAAGTGTCTGTGGTCTTCATTCCCAAGAAATGAGAGGATTTGGTGAGTCTGTCCACAATAACCCATACTGCATTATGCCCTTGCGAAGTCCGTGGTAAACCCGACACGAAGTCCATGGTGATGTGATCCCACTTCCACTCTGGAATAGGCAAGGACTGTAGTAATCCTCCGAGCTTTTGATACTCAAACTTCAACTACTGACACACCGCACACTTTGCAACATACTTGGCCACATCTTGTTTCATCCCTTTCCACCAATATTGACGCTTCATGTCTCTATACATCTTGGTGCTACCCGGATGTATGGAAAATTTTGAACGATGACACTCCCCCAACACTCCTTCCCTGACTTGCTCATTGTTTGGTACACATAGTCTTCCACAAAATTGTAACTCTTCATTATGTATAGACCAATTCTTAATAATCTCATTTCTCTCCAATCTACCCCGGATCGCTCCCAACCCAGTGTCTAATCATTGCAACTCCACAATCCTTTGAGCTACAAGATTAAATAAGCATGATCCATCCCCTTGTCTATCCACCTATAGATCAAATTCTTCTAAGGCATCAATCATCTGCCACCTATTAACAGCAAGAACATTGATCTCACCCCGAGACTTTCTGCTCAGTGCATTTGTTACTACATTCGCCTTCCCCGAATGGTAGTTAAGTGTAAAATTGTAATCTTCTAGATACTCAATCCACCTTTTTTGCCAAAGATTCAAGTCTTTTTGGGTGAATATATACTTGAGGCTCTTGTGATCAGAAAACACTTGAAACTTCTCTCCATAAAGGTAACACCTCCACAACTTAAGAGCAAAAACCACAGCGGCAAGCTCTAAGTCGTGAGTGGGATAGTTTTGCTCATGAATCTTGAGTTGTCTCGAGCTATAAGCAACTACCTTACCTCCTTGTATTAGCACACATCCCAAGCCTCGTAACAAAGCATCGGTGCAAACATCATATCCTTCCCCACTCTTCGAAATAATTAGGACAAGAGCTGTTGTGAACTTCTCCTTTAAGGTGCGAAAGGCTAGTTCACATGCTTGAGTCCACACAAATATTTCTCCTTTCTTTGTAAGGCGAGTCATCGGCATTGCAAGATTTGAAAACCCTTCCACAAACCTCCGATAGTAGCCTGCTAATCCCAGGAAACTACGTATTTTTGTCACGTTCCTCGGTGGTTCGCATTTCATCATTGCTTCAATCTTGGCGGGGTCAGCAGCTACCCCTTGTTCGGACACAATATGACCAAGGAATTTCACTTCCTTCATCCAAAACTTGCATTTACTCATCTTCGCATACAACTTATGCTCTCTTAGTGTCTGTAGCACAATCGAGAGATGGCTTGCATGTTCCCCTTGGGTCTGTGAATAAATCAATTTGTCATCGATAAACACAATGACAAACTAATCTAGATATTCCCTGAATACCTTGTGCATTAAATCCATGAAGGCTGCTGGAGCATTAGTCAATCCGAATGGCATGTATTCGAAATGACCATACCAGGTATGAAAAGTTGTTTTAGGAATATCCTCTTCCCTAATCTGTAGTTGATGGTACCCTGTGTGAAGATCAATCTTGAAGTAATACTTAGTACCCCTCAGTTAATCGAACAAATCATTAATTCGTGGTAATGGGTATTTATTCTTTACTATAACCCAATTCAACCTTCGGTAGTCCATGCATAGCTGAAGTGTTTCATCATGTTCCTTCTTCCCAAGGTGAAGTGCTTAAACGGATAAACTCCATAGCCAAAAGTTGGTCCAACTGTTTCCTTAGCTCCTTTAACTCCAAATGTGTCATCCGATATGGAGCAATGGATATGGGTTCGGTTCCCGGATAGAGATCAATCTNCCCATAGCCAAAAGTTGGTCCAACTGTTTCCTTAGCTCCTTTAACTCCAAAGGTGTCATCCGATATGGAGCAATGGATATGGGTTCGGTTCCCGGATAGAGATCAATCTTGAACTCAATCTCTCTTTGTGGGGGTAACCTGGGTAGTTCATTTGGGAAGACGTCCAGAAAATTCGACACAATTAGTACCACGTCGGATCAAAATTTATCATGATCATCACCCATTAACCTGGCCAAGAAACTCAAGTTGTTCCCCACCTTAGCTTTCAAGAATCTACTACCCGTAGAAGGAAATGGATGGAAAAAATTTTGATCATTCATGAAATTGAAAACTACACCTCTCGGTAATTGAAAGGAAATCCGTTTACGAAAATAATCCATTACCACACGGAAGGTAGACAACAAGTTCATCCCAAATATTATGTCATACCCCTTCATGTCTAATGCAACTAAATCTACAACTAACTCTTGCTCCCCAATTCGAAGCACACACCCTTCTAGCATCCAACCGTTCTCCTGTATGCATGTCAATACTCAAGGCATGTTCTAGCTTCCCAAAGTCCAATACTAAACTCAAAGCATATGTAGTGCGTATAAATAAATGGGTAGCACCGGGATCAAATAAAATTCAGGCCCAAGAATTGTAGAGAAGAACAATACCTTCCACAACTGCATTGGAAACATCTTCCTCCAGTTGCGTCAAAGCGAACACTCTCCCTTGATTGGCGCTGCCTAAGGCCTAAGCTGTTAACGGTCTTTGTTGTAGTGGCTTCGGTGGTGGTGGCTTGTTTGCATTTACCTGCTTAGCTACTTGATTGGTTCTCGGTAGAAGCGATGGGCAGTTATTTCTGAAGTACCCGACACCTCCACATGTAAAGCATTGATGTGGGTCAGTGCCTGCTTTCTGAAGTGCGCCTCCAACTCCTAGGGCTATTTGAAGTCTTTGTCCGGCCACCTAGTCTGGGTGACGGTATGGTGCCACCCTCTGCCCTCCACTACTGCTAGCACCAGCCCTAATCGGACCTCCCCTCATGAAGTTATGTTGCCTCTAATTGTCCTTGGTGTCTCTCTCCACCAGTGTAGCTCTATCAACAAGATCCCCATAGTCCTGGATCTTGAGAGCCACAAGCTTCTCCCTGATGGCAGGCCTCAAGCCCTACTCAAAGTGTTTAGCCCTCCTGACCTCTATGGATATGAACTCTGTGGCATAGCAGGATGTCTTGTCAAACCTCCTCTCATACTCGGCCACCATCATGCTTCCCTCTCATAGAGCTAGGAAATCTGGACTCATCTTGTCCCTGACAGATTCAGGAAAGTACTTGTCTTGGAAGATTTGGTCGAACTCCTCCCAAGTGAACGCATCGGCGTTCCTTCTTCTCTTTACTGAATCCCACCAATGGTCAGGCTCCCCCTCAAACAAATATGTTGCCAAGCCGACCCGAAGATCCCCGAAAACTCCCATACCGTCACACATCTTCTTTATCTAGTGGATCCATTTATCTGCATCTAACCTTGGAAAGTAGGTGGGTGTTGCCGAAAGAACTCTTGAAGAACAACCATCCTTCGANAAAACTCCCATACCGTCACACATCTTCTTTATCCAGTGGATCCATTTATCTGCATCTAAGGGGTTAGAGCTCCCTTGGAAAGTAGGTGGGTGTTGCCGAAAGAACTCTTGAAGAACAACCATCCTTCGATTTTCGTTCCCGTTGCCTGGTACTTGGACTAGTGGATGAATCCCACCATTGTGGTTGTTGTTCCCATTTTGGTGTTGCACCAAAGTGGTAAGATTTCTTAAACATTGGTATATGTCGTTCATGGCATTGGGAGGTGGTGGGTTTGCTTGACCTCCACGACTACGTCCACGTCCACGTCCACGTCCACGTCCACGTCCATCGTCCATCTTGCACATCAATGCATANGTTTGCTTGACCTCCACGACTACGTCCACGTCCACGTCCACGTCCACGTCCATCGTCCATCTTGCACATCAATGCATAATTTAGTTTCATTGATGTACAAGACATCCTAACTATACTTTTAATCTAAGGTATATGGCTTGTATAAATTTAAATCAAGAATTTCATTCAACCTATTCCTATTTCTCTAGTGGTAACTCATAACCTACAGCTCCCATGTAGGACCTAAAGCCTAAGCTCTAATACCAAAATTTGTAACGGCCCAAAAACCACCTTGGACGACATCAAAATCTAAACGATTCACAACATGAGAGCAACTAAATAAATCCATCATTAAAGAATATTTCATTCATCAAATACAACATTTACAATATCATCCCAAAAGAATAGGCCAACCATGACCATCATATGCAAAAGAATATGCCAGGCTATGGCAATTGCATCCCAAAAGAATCAAATTCACTTGCAATAGAATTACAAAAGGATTGACTTTACATAGTCTCAAAATAAATTCCCTAGTTTAGAACAAAAGAGAATATAACTCTAGACGTCCACCTCAGGATCCACGTTCCCCTCTATAGGAGCTTCCCAATGTGCTTGTTCATCTACCCCGAGCTCCTCCTCTAACACATAATCTTAAAAATATATTGTTTGTAGGGGGTGAGCACCAAGCTCTGTAGCAACATTCTCCCAAACTCATACAAGGTTTAGAAAACATGCAAAACAAGTCGGTCTCATTTCGCAAATATCATATATTGACTTTTGAAAGAGAACAGGAACATTTCAATAGATCTCAAGTTTACACAATAACAATAAATTAATGAAATAATAACGCCAAATTACAGATAATAAATAATTTCCAACCATAACCGTTTCCCACAAGTTCTTGTAGAGTCCCATACCTCCACAAGCTCTTGTAGGAAACCAATTCCACACAATAACCATAATCGTTCAATAGTGTCATCCCAAATTCTCATGTATGTTGGTTGCTTCCGATGAATCTACACAATGAATCTACCTCGTTCACCCGATCATAACCACACAAACCACTTTAGGAAGAGCGTATACTGTCTCCCACGGCATTGATGAATCCTTCCTAGGAAAGGTATACCAACCCTCAGTCTCGAACTTACGTGAACAATAGTGGTTGCTCTCACAAACAACAATCCACTACAAGTGTTAGGCAACCATCTCACCCCCACAGGGATAGACTAACCTCTAACAATCTACAGTATTGCTCGAATGTAATTCAAGTCCATCACAACAACCATATATATATATATATATAAACCCTAGTCTCAATGGATAAGAATGGAAGAAAACCCTAACCTTGAATCAAGATTTCCAAGTAAAGCCCAAGCTCTAGAGACCTCCTTCCTCCCTTTTTTTTCTTCCTTTATCTTCTCCTAGGGTTTTAAGAGGTATGGGTAAGTGGGGAGTGAAAGAATAGAAGAGAATGAGGTGAAAATGGTGTTTTAAAGCCTTGAAAATCCCGAATTTTAGTGTTCACTGGGCCACAAATTACATTTTTCTCTGAAATTACGGTTTTGCTATTAAATATCTCAAATTTGATTTCTATGACTACCCTAAGGTTTTTCAACATTCTTAATTCATTTTTGATGTTATTTTAACCTAAAAACATTTAGTTTTATGATTTATCTTTGTACTAAAATAAATTTATACTGTAAACACTAAATTTACTAGTTATTCTTCCGAACCGCTATTAATGAATACGTTAAATCAATTGACCCATTCGAGGTCCAACATACCACCATTGGTACTCTATTATGGTCCATTTATAACCTTGGAATGAAGGAATATATAGCCCAAAGCTTGGCAAAAAGGATTAAAAACAAAATTTCAAAATCTATGAAAGTGTACCGGTACGCGTACCGGCACGGTATGCTCTCTGGACAGCGCCATATCGGTACACTTTGCCAGCTTCTGTCCATTTTCGCCTATTTCACCTGTTTTCGATTTCCAATCCATTTATAAACTTTCCACAATCATCCCAAAAATATATAATGGATTTTTTTACATTATACATGATCCATAAAAGTTCTATTACAAATGATTATATATATTTACTTGCTATATATATATAAAGACACGAGGGTGGGGGTTTACACAATCACAAGTGTATACAATAAATAATAAATAACAAATAACACCAGTGATTTGTTGACACAAAAAATCTTCTTCGAAAAAGACTGCGGAGAACCACTCAGAGTTCCCCAAAATCTAATCCACTACTCACTAAGTTAACATACAAGTACTCGAATCTTATACCTTAACCAATAATATGGCTAGATGCTCTTTTTCTTGTTGTCTCTCCGCCAAAGTCCCTTCTTCGACATCTAGCATGGCTTCACTTTGACCTCCCCGCCACACGGTATGTCTAAGCCTCAAGCAATCATGGGCATGTCAACGATTCCCAGTATGCACATTCTAAACCATCACGATCTTAAACGCCAAGTTATGAGGCTGGGTAGAATTTCTAGTGGTAGCCTTTAGGTTTAGGGATCTAGGTTAGTAGTAGAAGCTCTCAAGGTAGAAGATGTGTTTTCTCTCTTGGAAATCTCACAAGAGGCTTAGCCTAACTATGGGAAAGGGTCTCCCTATTTATATGTCTGAAATAAGGGTAGTCTTAGTAAATAAGAAATCTTAGATTCGTGAACGATCACTTGATCGGTGGGAAGGTGATCATAAGGTGGTTGGCATTAGAATGAAAATCATGTTTCGAACCATTCCAGGAGCAACACCGCTCAAGCAAGCTTTGTGCTATTCACCCATGGCATTTTCCCGTCTAATTCCCTATGTCATAAAGAGGTTATTCTAGCCAAGGCTAGTGAGCATAGTTTGGTTTGTATTAGTTTTTAAAGCACAAAACCAAGCAAAAAACTTATCCACTTGAGTACTAAAGGGTGTTGCTCAAGAGAGGTCCAATAATGACCCAATCTATATTTTCAAAATACAAAAATGGTTTATAAAAACTTTTCTTTTCACAACACCTAGGAGACATACTCAAATTGCTTCCAATTCTATTTCATCCTAATCATCCTAAGTTCAAAAGTAACTAAGGGTATATCTTAGGTGTCTAGGTTATTATCTTTGTCCTAAGCATGAAGGTGCATATGAAGGTTGAATGATGTTGCTTTAACGCTTGATCTAATTTCTTCAATGACGTTTTAGATCTTCAACTTGATAGCATCATGACCATGAAAAAGGTTGAGATTTACAATTGACTCCACGAAATTATCCAATTGCAAAAATGTAATCTAGCAGTCCTCTTGATACAAAAGGCTTGACTCGGATTCATCTCTCTCTTCTCTATAAAACTCAAAATTGTGTCCTTCAACTTCTTGGGTCATAGGACATTCATCTCGAAAATCAAAATAGACCTTACAAGGTCTTCCACAGACACCCCCTCCAAGTTAACTCTGGTTTCTGAGGCCGTTATTTTTTCTTGAAACCTATTTGGTCTCAATATATTCCATTTAATTGTGGATTTTTCATACTTTAAACCAAGGGAAAATGATGAATTGACAATGTTACTAAGTTTAGCATAAAAATCACTAAAAGTTTCATCCTCTTGCATTCTTAAGGTCTTGAATTTGGAGGTGTACCATTGAAGCTGAGACATATTCACTAAGGGTACACCTTTGTGAAAGACTTCTAAGATGTCCTAAGTCTCTTTAGAGGTCTCACAATTTGTGATTCTCCTGAACTCATTGGAGATATGTCATTGAATATCGCATACAAGCCTTTTGAGTTCCACCCTAGAGACTCATTTTAGTTTTAGTCCAAGTGCTTAGTGGTCCAACCTTCTAATATCGACAACCACACTCTCTCATCAATTGACTTAAGAAAATCTCTCATCTGAACCTTCGAATAACCATAATTAGTACTATCAAAGAGTAGTGGTCTTGTAACCAACCCACCTTCTCTTTGAGAATTCATTATAGACTAACTAATAGTCATAACAATTCTCAGATCAACAACAACTAGGTCAAAGGAGACAACAAAATATGCCTACGTGCCTATGTGCAATTCACAAGGCAATCGTGCTTTGATAATAGTTATGAGGGGTTGATTCCAATGAATCTTCCCTCACAAATATACACGTGGAATTTCTAGACACAACATAGAGGGGGTAAGTAGGTTTATCAAAATTATCACCTTAACAATCACCACTTTTAAACCGAAATGACCAAAATTATCAATTAACAAATTAATTAGCCAATTAAGTACCCCTTTTCATCACCAACTCAAACACCCTTCATGTGAATGGATGCATTGAAATGTCAATTGCTCACACCTAATTCACCATAACAATGATCCCTCAAACAAGCCAACAATTCTCAAAACCCAATTTGACAAATGATTTAAATAAATTAATTATAATGGAAAATCATCAAATATTATGTGTGCAAAGTGTGTGTATGTGTTTGAAATAAAAAAAATCAACAAGAAATATCCACAACACAAGCAATTTGTTGACGCTACGGAAACCCTCTCGGGAAAACCATGTAACCACTCTTAGTTCACCTAGCCTAATCCACTAATTCAAAGTCAATTTAACGGTATTCAAGTCTTGTACCTCAACCAATACAATGGTTAGATGTTCCTTTTTGGTGTTAATCTCTCCTCCAAATATCACCCACCAAAGTTATAAGTAGCTTCAATTGGACGCATTCACTGCAATGAACCATCTAGACTCTTCTAGCAATCTTCTAGGACACACCCAAAATCCTTGCTCCAATGTGGATTTTGTTGAACTACTTCTTCAATGTGTGAGGTTGAATAGAAGAATCAAGATGGATTGGACTATGGAGATTTAGAGATATAGGGTTGTTCTAAGCTCTCTAGATGTTTAGGAGGCTAAATTTAGGCTTACAATAGAGATACCCTAGTTTGGGAAGGCTTACCCTTTTTATATGTCTGAAATTAGATTTATATTGGGGTCCAAGTTAATACAAATTTTTGAACCACTATTTTAGTCATCAAAGAGTGGTGCGAGGGTGGTTGCCACTACAATGAAAAAATAATTCAAACTAATGGAACATATACCATTCGAGGCGTCTACAAACCACTCAAGCAATTTGAGAGCAACCAAAGAGTGGTCTCCACTACCCAACTCGTCAACCTTCTTTGATTTTATCCCAAAGTGTTCAGAGACTGCTCTAGTCGAAGGCACATGAGTAGAGTGCTCAATATGGTCTTAAAGTTAGAAACCCAACAAAAACTCGACCTATTGAGCACTAAGAAGTGTTTTTTAAATAGGATTTGATACATGACTCATTATATATTTTCAAAACTAATTTAAGGTTTAGAAAAAAAAATTCATGAAAAACCTAAGAGTCATTCATAGATATTCCTCACTCCAATTCCATTAGCCTATGTCTATAAATAAACCAAAGGTTCTTAGGTATCTAGGTCATTACCTTTGTCCTAAGCATTGAATGTGCATTGGAGATCTTGATTTGGCTTTGTAGCTTGAACTTTATCCTTCCTCGATGCTTTTGAAACTTAATATTTGAAGAATCATGACCATGGAATTATGCTAAGATTTACATCAAAACTTCACAGAATAGCTAGTTACAAACAATTTCATGAGGGAGTTTTTTGAAAATACTTAGGAGGAGTACATTTATAAACTAGGCATAAAATTAGTTGTTTTTATTTTATTATTTTACACTTGTCGAGACAAATTGAAGAAAATAACATAGTTTTGAGATAAAAGTGAAACAAATTTTTGTTATATTTGTAACAGACATTAATATTTGGGGCAATGTGAAACTAATCACATAGTTAAGAGGTCATGTGAAACTAATCACATAGTTAAGCGTGCAATGTGAAAAATATGATAGTTAAAGGAACAATGTGACAAAATAGTCGTAATTGAGGGGGCAAAAGTGTAATTTGTCCCAATAAAAATCCCAAAGCCAACTATAGCTAGGCAAGCCCACTCACAAGTGCCCCTGCTTGCCCCACTGGTCAAATGACCATAACTAACATCACACTTGCAATAGGAAGGATGGATCAAATCCACAAGTGTAAAAAATGCCATTGTGCTACAACATTCAACATTCCATGACATCCATCGAATAGAGTGTTTATCGCCAAGAGCCTCATATTGCAAGGAACTACAAACTGAAGTCCTATGCACATGAAGGTGTAAAAAGTTAGACCCTACAAGGGTAGCATGCCACCTGGTTTAACCATGTGCATTGATAGCACCACCGTGCTATGACATGCTATAACAAGGTTATGGTCATATTTCTAGGCATGACCTACTAGTGCACCATGGAAGCTCTCCACCAAGCACTAAAAAATCCATAAGTACAACTAACACTGCATTCAATTCTCATTTGTTTTTGCCCTATATCCCCCACTCCCTGTGCTAGTTTTTTGACTTGTACTCTCTCCACTTGCATGTAAAGATGTTGATTTTAATCAACTCAAGTTGATGCTTCTATTCCATGTACAAATGAATGTGGTTAGCCTAATGGATGAAGTTTGACTACCTTAGTAGTTGCTACATCTAAATTTGGAGTTCTTGCATTTGTTGTGGAACAAGTTGACGTCATCTTGTTTGTTGAAGCTACTACTTACATTGACCTCAAAGTTGTATATCTCTGCCTTCTCCACATGAATGGTGTTGGCCTCCCCATTTCATATAATGGGTTTGACTTTGGGCCTTGTTGGAATTACTACAATGCTACTTCGATTGGAAATCACTCTGATACCACTTTATTGGAGTCAAGCAGATTAGAGGAGGATATGAACACTCAAGGAAAAATAATTTTCATATAAGTTGATTACAATCACACACTCAACTTGGACTCTTAAACTTCTACTCAACTCTACTTACTTCTAACACTATACTATACGTCCTGTTTATATAGGTCACCCATATCACTAAACCCATTAACTATTGTAACTCCTAAAATGTTACGACACCATTACTTAGGGAATTAACACTTACTAACATTATTTTCTTCCACTACTTTTCATATTCCTTGCCCACTAACACACACCAAATTAACACACTTTAATATTATAATAAATTCTAAAACAAGTTTATTTTTCAACACCCCTTAAACTTGTTTTTCACCTCCAAATCCTTATCTAGCAAAACACTTAATGATAGAAGGGCTTCATGGAACTATTGCAAACTTCATGAATTGAGTACTACCTCCTTCAATTGCAAGAATTTTAAAGTCATCTCATTTGCAATGTAGGGCTTATGATGAATTTTCTTACACTTGTAAATCATTTTTATTTTGCCAATTTTCTTCTTGGTCTTTGTTCATCGACATTCTTTTTGCTCTAACTTCTTGAATTTGTCTTGTGTCATCTCTCTTGGATCAAAAAATTCTTTCATATTCACCTAACCTGTATCACTTAAAACATTTTGTACACCAAGTTGTAAGTATAATAAATGGCATATTTGTATTGAATGAAAAATAAAAATATAATACTAAAAAGTTGACATAATGTAATAGTGGATTTACGCGTGTCATGTCTATATTGTAGTGTACATGGTTGATTGATTCATACTTATTTCGTGATCTGATTTATATTATACACCCAAGTATAAGTGGTCAAATTATTATTTTCTTGTTTTAAGTCCAAGATTGATCCCACGAAGAGTTTTTAATAATTGAAATTTAAAATAAGAACAGTGAAGTTATTGTTAAAGTAATGTAACATGTGGTAGCTTGTGATGTGAACTTAGATTGATAACTAGTCTAAGTAATCTGAATGTATAAGTAAATTGGTTGAAGACAATAATATTAAAGGTTCCCTTCAGTTTATGGATCTCATATGCGTTGTATTGGTTAAATACTAGAAATGTCACCTTATAGTAATTAACTTCCAAGTCACTAAAAAGTTAACAGGTAGGTCTGATGTATATAAACCATAACACAACAACTTCTTAGGTTTGCTGGTGATATTATTTAGACCATAACACAACAACTTCTTAGGTTAGCTGGTGGTTTTATTAAACCATAACACAACAACTTCTTAGGTTAGCTTGTGGTATATATGACAATTGATTAATCCAAGTAAACCAGAAGGTTAAACCATTCATGAGGATCACTGAAATTACTCAATTGGCAATATAATATTATAGTAAGTATATGCATAATAAATCATAACACAACAACTTCTTAGCTTAGTTGGTGGTATTATTAAACCATAACACAACAACTTCTTAGGTTAGCTGGTGGTATATGTGACAATTGACTAATCCAAGTAAACCAGAAGTTCAAACCATTCATGAGGGTCACTGGAATTACTCAATTGGCAGTTTAATATCATGTATCAGTTAAACAACCCTGGTAATCTAGAAGGTCAAGCCATTCAGGAGGATCATTTAGGTTATTTATCTGACAATTCTACCATGCAACAGTTAAAACATCCTCTGTGCACTTGGAGGTCAAGCCATACCGTTAGAACATCGTAGATATTCAACCAGTAGGTTGATAATTCATTGATGACATAATTTTGGGCTATGTAGTAACACCCAATTACGTACATCACTGTATCATGCATGAAGTTCATAATAATAAATAGTATAGAACATTAGATATCGCTCAGTGTTCATAACCGTGAGCATATTATAAATAGATATATGTAGATAAAGCATAATAAAACATCAGCATTTCCAAAATTTAACCAATATTATACAAACTTAACTAATAAAAACAAACTTAAACACAAACAAATTCAAAACCACAAATAGGTTCAAAACATAAAGTAGATTAAAGTGCATAATTTAAAGGATGAGTGAGAGACAGTAAGGTTTTTGTAGAATCTCCAGTTTTTACGAAATAGAAGGTCCTCCTCCAAAATGCTCTCGGAGTAGCCTCAAAATCTCTGCTTGACTCTGATTATAATCATCCATGTGTTCGTTGATCTTTGTGATGCTGGTACTAAGTTGGGTAACAGTGGTTTCCAACCCATGTAAGATATGTTTGTTGGTTCTATGATCCATTGGTATGTATGGCTGATATTCTTGTAGCTGGGACTGTTCTTGTGGGAAAAATTCTTCTAGTACTTGGAATGGCTCTCCTTCTAGTGGAAGTGGTGCTTCAGGTTGATCTTCAGGCTGAACTCCATGACTATCTTTCAAGGATGTCTTATCCAATGGTGTGAAAGGCTCCACTACTTTCCATGTGGAATTTATAATTACTCCATTTTCTCTACACAACTGAGAAACTAACATAGCATATGGGAGTGAGGGTTTCTTTCTATCCACAGCAAGCAACATTTGATCTATGATGAGATTTGAAAGATTAATTGTATGTCTCATCCAAAAGGCATATAAGAAGTAGGGCTGCTCAGTATAAATTTAATTTTTATAGGCTCAGGGTAGCAAACTGTTCACTGTTATCAAATTCAAAATTCGCTATTTGTCTATTAAATCCCCTTGCTTTATGTATTTATTTGGCCTTCCCAAAAAAAACTCAAGATTACCAGTCAACTCTATCCCTACAATAGTTAATTCAGGCAGTTCAGTGTAAGGATATTGTAGGTTGGGTGGTCCTAGCATGGGCTGAAAATATTCTGCTATAGTAGTCGGTGTAACTTGGAAAATTATACCTCGAACAAATACACGCAATGATCTTTCTCCATTTGTTTTTGCATTACTATAAAACTCACGGACCAGGTAGTCATAAGCAGGAGCAACAAACTTAACATAATCAAGCCATCCTCGTGCAGCTAGAATTTGCCTAACTCCTATATTTTCAAAATCTTCATTTATTACTGGTCTTTCATGAATGATAGTTTTAGTAAGAAAATGAGCACCATACCAAACTTGTTGTCCAATATTCTCAAAAATCACATCATTCTAGATATTTTTCGGCTGGGGCTGCTATGGATGTGCTTGAGGTTACTGAGGTTAATCCCTTTGAGCACTACTTGAATATCCTCTCATTCGACACCTTGAATCCATATTTTTGTTGATTTCTCTTCAAATACTCGGTTTTGATTGATTTCAATCCATAGAAACCTTCAAAATGTGATGGGTAAGTGAAAAATTGGAGAAGATTTGAAAAAAAATATGGTCGAGTGTAGTAGATTTGAGAGGAATCCTTCAAGAAAAATCGGTTGTTTTTGAGTTATGGCTGCGAGGGAGACTGAATTGATCGATTTCTACACGGAAAGGGTATTTATATCTACATTGTCATCCGAATGCTATCCCAACTGTCCAAATGGTGCTAGTTTACTAGATTTTGTTTTGCAATCTGCAAGTTATTGCTACTGACTTTCCAAAATTAGGTCTTCTTAAAAATAATTCCTGCAATTACAAAATTAAATATAATTTAGATATTCTACAAAAATTTGCTAACCACTCTTTTTTTTTCTGTTTCAAAAAATTGGTTTTATTAATTATTTATTTGTTATTTACTATTTACTAATTTTCCAAATTAATCTATTGCTATTTACATTTATGTATTATTCTAAAATTATACATCATTTGATCATATCTGGTCAGAGTCAGAACTGTCTAGATCAATAACACCAGTGACACAGTTAATGTCATTTCTCACATATCTTGTTAACATAGGGGTAGAATAGGAGGGTGCCTTGGGATAATCCTTATTCTGCCCATACCTAATCCACCAGAGACGATCTAACGCTTGACCTGAAATTGGTTCCGCACATTGATTATATTATCTCAAATGTTCTAAACGACCACATCTTACAAACCACCGAGACGCTTTGATCGTCAGTGTTTAGCAAATGTACTTTTTCCACACAGGAGTCTTGCTTAACTTTCAAAATTTTCTAAATTTCTAACACTTCTAGCTTTTTGCATAATCAATGCATGTATATCTTTTGGAAGATGACACAGTAAAATTAAACTTAACCAAAATAGTTTCTCGTCTATTGTAAAATTTTGTTTTGAAAACTTTTAAAAATGATTCAAATTTTTTTGAAAATTGACTCATTATCCAGTTCTTTAACGTCTTCCAGTCACAAAGACAAACAAATTTATAAAAAGCATAAAAATACTAAGTGGATATAAGTAACTACTCACATAAGTAAATTTACACACTCTCCCCCCAACTTAAATTGAACATTGTCTGTAATATATAAAACAGTGATAATCAAAACTAGTAATAAAAACTAGCAATCTGTTGTTGTCCAGTGATTAGGATATCTGGCTTTTACTCAGGAGACTTAATCTGTCAAACAAAAAACAAACAATTACTATTATTTATTTATAATCAAACAACAATATATTATTTTAGAGCACATAAACTGGACCACAAAGTTGTGTAGAAGTTATATCTTGAGCAAATCCATCGTAATATGGTTTAAGCCTTTGACCGTTTACTTTAAAAATATTCCCAGTTAATTCCCAATTAATGGATTCTCAATGTCAATTGCTCCATAGTTAAAAATTAGCTTGACAATGTATGGACCTGTCCATCTAGATCTTAATTTTTCAGGAAATAAACGGAGTTTTGCATTATACAACAGAACATTTTGAGAAGGTTCAAAAGATTTATGCACAATATTTTTGTCATGAAAATTTTTTGTTCTAGACTTAGCAATTTTTGCATTTTCATTTGCTTTATTTAACTCGTCCAATTCATTAATTTGAAGTTTACCAGATATTCTAGCTTTATCTATATCAAAATCCATCATTTTGATTGTCCAATATGCTTGATATTCTAATTCTACAAGCAAGTGACACGGTTTACCATAAACTAATCGATAAGGAGACATTCCTAAAATAGTTTCATACGCAGTACGGTAAACCCAAAGCGCATCAGTTAATCTTAAAGACCAATATTTACGATTTGAATTTGTTATTTTTTCTAAGATATATTTTATCTCTCTATTGGCTAATTCAGCTTGTCCACTTGTCTGTAGATGATACAGTGTGGATATTTTATGAGAAATCGAGTACTTTTTCATAAGATTTTCAAAAATTTTATTACAAAAATGTAATCCACTATCACTTATAATAGTTCGAGGAATTCCAAATCTGGACAAAATATTTTTTTTAAAAACTTGACCACTGTTCTGTGATCATTTTTTCTACATGGAATTGCCTCTACCCATTTAGAAACATAATCGATTGTAACCAAAATATATAGAGAACCAAAGGATGGGACAAATAGACACATAAAATTGATGCCCAAACAATCAAAATAGGGTTTAAAGGCATCATATTTCTTTTTAAAAAATCTCCCAATCTTTGACAGCAGTCACTGTAAAACTCTGGTAAATTTAAATTTTTATAAAAGGGCAAAACGGTAAATTGCCACTATAGTACGGGTTAAAAACTTGAATTTTTCTAGACTTGGATGATGAAATGGACCTCACCATTACACTCATCTCGTGAAATCTAGTTATCTCATCAATTTTCATCGAATTTCGAGATAGTCAAAATGTAGAAAATAATTTAAGTCAATTTAAAATAAAAATATTTTGAACTTGAGCCGGGATGAAATTTAATCATTTCGGGATAAAAACGGACTGGGAAAAAAATAGGGTCGTGTGGCGCGTTGTTGTGATACCTGGGACAATTTTGATTTTTTCTGGAAAAAAATAGCAAAATGGTAATTTGTCATCCTAATTCGTATTTAAAATACATATTTTTATAGAGCTCGGATGGGACAATGGACCTCATCATTGGATTCACATCGCGAAACCTAGCTGCCTTGTCAATTTTTGTCGAATTTCGAGATAGTCCAGTTTTTTTGCGTTTTTCGAGGCGAGGGGCGTCCGGTGACCCCCAAAAATGAAATTTTAATAAAATATTTTTAAATTTAAAAAATATTTTAAATAAATTTTATATAAAATATTTTGAGCTTAAACCGGTACAAAATAAATCGTTTCAGAGAAAAAACGAACTCGAATCAGTGAGGGACACGTGGCGCGACTCGGGCCAAGTATTGGAAAGTATAAATAGGGGCTAAATCAGATATTTTGTTGAAGGATCTCTGCATTTCAGCTGATTTCAACGTGTGAGAGCAAGAGGGAGAGAAAAAGGGAGAAAACAAATCCTCCTTCGCCGATTCTCGGAGTTCCGTCGCTCGGATCAACTCGGACCAAGTGTCAAAGTTCATCTCCTCGACGAGGGCTACGCATACGTACCAAAAAGAGTGGATTTCACCAAAGATCCAAGAGAAGACTTTGGGGAAAATCAAAGCTTTGAGGTTGATTTGGTGTTATAGAAGTTCTTACATTTCTATTGAGGTAGGGTTCCCTCCTACCTTGGTTTTATTCTTACCTTAAGTGGGCTTTTAGTGGCTGAAATTGGTTTATATGTGGGTTGTCCAAATGGACTGTTTTGGTGCCGAAATTGGGGCTGTTTTGTGCACTAATTAGGGGCTATTTTGTGCACTAATTAGGGGCTATTTTGTGCACTAATTAGGGACTGTTAAGGGGCTGAATTTGTGACTGTTTTTGGACTATTTTTAGGCTATTTTATGGGCTATATACGGGCTGTTATATGGTGGTTTGTATGGGCTGTTTTGTGGTTTAGATAAGAGCCGTTACGTAGGCTATTACATGGGCCGTTATGTGTTATATTATGCCTTAATGATTAGGTGTGTTATTAGCCTAAAAGTTTTGATATCACTTGCCTGTGATTATGAAAGTGAAATTATGGACTTATAACATGATTTATGATTGGAAATGCAATTGTTGGTATATGCATGTTATGATATATTGAATTTGTGACAAATATGGTATCTATATGCTTAGAACATAACTTATCATGATATGTTGAGATTGTTCATATGTCATTCATAGCATATTGAACATTGTATCATTGTGCATAGAGGCATCGCATTCATGGGCATAAGTCATGAGTGTGGGTGTGTGAGATGCATGGTTGATCAAACACCTTGTTTGGTGGTTGGTATGTGGGTTCGGGAAAAAGTGGATCGAAGATCCCCTTTGAGTCGCATGGTTGCATGGAAGAAAACTTGTGTCGGGTATAGCAAGTAGGGCTAGACTCTCCCTCGGGTGCAAGACCAGGCGACTTGGTTATACACTCCCCTGTGATGAAATTTCGGAAAAGTGTAATATGGTATACGGAACCGGCGGTATAAAATCCAAATCCGTTGCCCAACAAGACACAAGGTTTTGATTTATAAGAAAATATTCATTTAATGAGTACCATCCAATAATGATCTGATTTATAAAACGAATGATTTTTTATTCAAAGCGATCATTGGATGTATTTCCGTCGAAGACGGGTCATTACACATTGGCATTGTATTGTGTTGTGGAAGTCAGTGAGGACTTGGGTTTAAGTGCATGAGTGAGTATCATCTTATTTCATGGCATGACATGGTTGCATTTCAACATTGAATACATATTCTTGTACGAATGGTTGTTAAATGTTAAATGTTGCTTATACACATTGCATATGCATTTAAGGTGGGGAGTAGCCCTAGTAGGAGTTTTTCTCTACTGGGCGTTGGCTCACGCTATATGGAAAACATTTCAGTACGGGTCATACGCCGAGGGACGACACTAACTCGGGCACTTAAGGAGGAAGAAAAGCCGACTTGTGGCTTTCAATTCATTTCTTTTGTAAAATTAGACTTGTAATTAAATTTTGGCATGTAATGTGTAAAGGAATTGTGATAGAATCTATATCGACTGTTTTAATATAATCTTGCATGTTTGTATGAATATGGATAATTGGACCCAGTGTGGCCAATGTTTACTTATAAATGGACCCGGTGTGGTCATTGTTGAATATAGAACCTTGGATGGGTCTTGTTATTATATAATGCACAGGTTGTGTTTTGAGTAGAGTTATCCTTACAAAGGAGACTCTGCCCAAATTTTTAATAAAAGATGGACCCCGGTAAATGGGCCATAACGTTGAGATATCGAATTACTCGGTATCCACAGGCATTCTGTGGGTTGATGAGTACTCAACGGACCCCCGAATTTTGGGGTGTCACAGCTTGGTATCAGAGCTTAGGTTATACGGTTTACCTAGGGCTTGTTGGGTATTGGGACTAGATCATTGCATGCATTGTGCATCTCATCTTATGTGCTTAAATGATTATATGTTTTGTGCAACGTGTTATGTGAAACATGATTACTTGCTACATGATTGTGTGAATGATATACATGATAAAGTGTATATGAAAAGAGACACTAGGGTTAGAAAACATAACATTGGGAGTCGGAAAAGAAATGAACGGGATAGTTCAAGTTTAAATGTTTTCTAGTGGATGGTATAGACTCTATTAGGAAAACAAGGAGGTAAAATCTCAATGTTTCAAGTTTGATCCCTACATTGGGATGTTATGTGAATAATCTATTGTCATTTGACATTTGTGTAGATGGCAACAAGAGGAAGAAGACGTGGCCGAGGTCGAGGCGGTGGGCAGAACAACCAACCACCACCTACTACTGACCAACAAGTCTTCATAGAGGCTCTTGGTGCTGTAGTTGCCACTATCGCACAGACGGGTACAAGTGGGGGCCAAAGAGGCTCCAGTATCTCCAGAAGTTCAAGGCACATCAGCCGCCGATCTTCATGGGAGGGGCGGACCTGATGGTAGCTGATCATTGGTTCCGGCAAGTTGACAAGATCTTTAGGGCAATGGAGATCACCTCTGATGCCACCAAGATAACTCTAGCTACATTCCAGTTGGAAGGGGAATCCCAAGTATGGTGGGATTGGGTGAAAGACTCCAAGAACTTGGAGGCCATGACATAGGTGGAGTTCAAGGAACTCTTCATGGGGAAATACTTCCCAATGGCTGCGAGGCATGCGAAGGCCCGGGAGTTCCTAGATCTGAGGCAAGGAATGATGTCAGTGATGGAATACGTGGCTAAATTCACTGAGTTAGCACGTTTCGCTGACCAATATGTGGCTATAGATATGGCCAAGGCAGGAAATTTGAGGATGGGCTGAAGTTATCCATCCGGGGTAAAATCGTCGGTCTCTTCTGCAAGACTTCGAGTTGATCGTCACCACAGCTTTGGCTATTGAGAGAGAGGTGGATGACGCAAGGAGCATCCGGGAGTCTGGTGCAAAAGACAAGAAGAATGAGGGTCAATCCTCTTCTTCTAGCTCGAGGAAGAAGTAGAGGACTTCTGCTCCACAAGGTTTTCAGGGACAAGGCCAAGCTATCAAGGCCAAGGCCAAGGCTAGTCCTCCCGAGGCGAGAGAAACTTCAGGACTACGTATCAGGCAGGTCAGAAGACTTGTTATCATTGTCATCAGCCAGGTCACATGAAACGGGATTGCCCTCAGACGCAGGGATCCCAGGGTTTGGGTCCTCTCAGTCCCAGACTTTGATGGGGCAACCACAGACTCATTATATTCCTCCCTACCCTACCATGGGTCAGGGGAGCCATTATCTGTTCCAGGGCACTGCATAAGGCCCACTACTTCACGTGCGGGGACTCCGCAAGTAGGCCAGATGGGCCAGGGCATGGGTCGAGGCCAGGACAGGGCTCACAAGCCGGTACTTCAGGGACTTAGGGGCGTGTCTACGCCATTATGCCACAGACTGAGCCGAAAGATCCATCGGTGATACAGGGTACATTCTTACTCTCTCGATTGTGGGCTAAAGTATTGTTCAATTTTGTGTATCTCATTCATTTATTGCTGCATCTTGTGTGGATGACTTGGGCTTAGAGGTTGAGACCTTAGAAGAGCCGTTGCATGTGAGTTCTCCCCTAGGTGTTGGGTGAGAATTGATCAGATATGTCAGGGTTGTGAGTTAGAGATCTCGAGAATTTTACTCACCGAAGACCTTAGGGTCATGCACATGTCAGAGTTTGATGTAATCCTTGGGATGGATTGGTTGACAGCACACCGAGTCGTCATTGATTGTGATCGGAAGAGGGTCACGACTTATACGCCTGATGGTGTTTGTTTCAAGTTTTAGGGGGAGAAGTAGTATATTTTACCCCAAGCCGTGTATGACTCTAGATGGCACGGACAGTTGATGGGTTGGCTTGCTAGCCTTACCTTGGAGGATGAGGTGGGGCAGGAGTTCAGTCTACCTCGGGTTGTGTGCGAGTATGAGGATATTTTTCCGGATGAACTACTGGGATTACCTCCACATAGGAATGTAGACTTCACTATTGAGTTGTATCCAGGTACATCGCCTATCTCTATGACTCCGCATCGGATGGCACCAACTGAGTTGCAAGAACTCAAGGTGCAATTACAAGAATTGTTGGACAAGGGGTTTATTAGACCAAGCACTTCACCATGGGGCGCTCCGATCTTGTTTGCTAAGAAGAAAGATAAGACTCTTCGGTTGTTTATTGATTACCTGGCAATTGGAT
>CAUOFW020005237.1:0-27906 GCA_963454935.2 Ilex paraguariensis
GTGCTTAATTAAAAATGAGTCATATTACCTGCATTAATTAATATAGGTACCCAACTTATTTATTTATTGACAATCCACATTGATTCAAAGTAAAAGGAAAAAAGAGCTAGAATTACGGTGTTTATCGGTATGTATAAGAGCTACTATCGTCCCCAGCTTTCGTCTTGATCATTACCCATCAAAACAGTGATAATATTAGTTGTTTTGTGACAATTTGGCAACTAGATAAATTTCAAAGAAGTTTTACTAACAACTGAAAAGTTATGAAGAAGATTCATCTTAGGGTAACCACATACTAGCATTTGCTTCACTCTTTTTCGAAATATTTAACGGAAAAACAAGAACAAAACTACTTTCATAACCAATTTTAACAAGAAAAATTCTAAAAAGATTCATGAAATTAACAAAACACTTGATTCATGAATTATGAAGAGAAAATCTACTCACAATAGGTTGGGAGCCATCAGAACTAGAGAGTTTGTGCTCAAGGTCACTGACAAATGGCGCAACACCAGGATCATTTGGATTCAGAATGAGCATCTCAGTTGCTGTGACGATAGCTTTAAGATTTTCCAAATTCAGAACAATGGCGCGCTCTCTTCCAAGTATCGTGGATGGGTACGAAAGCTTAGGATCGAGAACTCTAAGATCCCGTGCTGGAATTCCTGTCCTGCGCATAATTGACTGCTTCCCAACCTCTTCAATGTGTGACTTTCCAATCTCTTGAACAATAAGCCACGCCCTCGTCTCAACATCCTTCCTTCTTACTAGAGGTGACAAGATCATGAGCTCGTCGGAGTTCCCCATGCCTATTCACCCTGTATGCCAAAATTGAGATCAGCTAGTTTTATTTCTCAATCTTTCTGTCTTGATCCTACCGAACTAAGATGAAAAATTCAATTCACAAAGTCTGATATAAGTTTTCTATTCATTGGTGCAATCAATTAGATCAACCTGTGGTGAGATTTTAAAAATGATTTGCCTGTGCAATAATCCGTACGTACTTGTCCCGTTATAGCTCTAAGTTTTGTTTTTAAATATATTTTTTTATGGCGGGAGAGTTGATCAACTAGGGATGGTAGTAACCTGCCGACTTGAATTTGGGTGGGCTTACGTGAGGTATAATATGATCCCATTAATATCCTTTACCTAGCCAAATGTTGCCTGTTAGATGTGCATAATATATCCCCAAGAAGAGAAAAATAAAATTATAAAATAGAGGTAGGAGGTAGAATGATGACAAATACTCATCTGTTAGAAAAACACGTTATCAATATCTCTTAAAAATGGACTAATACCTTTTTGGAGAGCCTGATTTTTTTCCATTTTTAAGTCTAGAAAATAGAATGTATAGCTTTATAGAATGGAAAATTTAATGATACACAACACGATTGATTATAATCAAATATTCAACGGTTATAATCCAATCACTAACAGATACATAGTGGGGGCAGCTGTCCCCACTGGAATTTTAAAATATTAATTTTGGAGAGTAAGTATAATTTCAAAAATTTTAAAATTTATTAGAGATTTGCCTCCACTAAATTTTTATAAAAGATATATAGGTACTTATGATACTTTGAGAAATATGTGGTTCTCATTTGTAAATGTCAACAATATGCTTTAAAAGGCTAAATGCCTCCACTGTAGTCCTATATTTATTTTTTTGGATTGAAATGAAATTGGGCTTATAGTTTTCTTCTATAATTTATTTTTTTAGAATACAATATTGTAAAAGATTCTACTTAGAAATTGGGGTTTATAGTTTTCTTCTATAATTTATTTTTTTAGAATACAATATTGTAAAAGATTCTACTTATTGCTTGTGTTGCTATCTAAGATTTAGAGGATGCTCGATAATTTGAAATTTCTCATGTATATATTCGATATATGATTGAGCCCAATTTTTTGGATTCAAAATTTTTCGTTAAATTTTATAGATAAATTTATAGTCAGTTTTTTTTAATTAGTTCCTTTTGAATATCGCTCATATATATGAGTTGTGTCTTTAATTGATATTTTATTAATAAAATTATATTTTTCTAAATATTTAAAATTTTAATATTGTATAGTTTATGTTGTCCCACAGGGAAAGATGTTTGACTCTGCCCCTACACCCAATGTGGACCAACTTATGATTGCCAGTTAAACTTAATTACAGTGCAAGTGCAATGACTATGACCTAATGTGGACTGAGAAATTAAACGACCGCGAAGGTGGAGTGTATAATATATATGTGCACTCTTTTACGGGGAGGGTATCACAGAATTTCTAGTGTTATGGGAAACGTAAATCCGAATCAATTCATTGGAGAAGATATAATAGAATATCGAAGTAAAAAATTTGCATGCCTCTATTTTTGGGCACATAGTGACCTACCAGTTCTACACTGATAAATTTGGGAGTGGTTGATTGAAAAATCTCTATTATTATTATATCGATAGTTATGAATACTTTCAAACTGTATATGTTCACTTCAAAAAAAAAAAGTTGAAAGACAACAATAATAAGCTACATATTGGGCACTAGGATATTATTGTTCTATTGGCTTAGGAGCTATTTGATAACACCACTTCAAGTTTAAAACTAAATACTTTAAAAATTTTATAAATTAAACTCGTTTGATAACATAAAACTCATATTACTTAATATTTTAAGCACTTCTTATAAATATGCTAAAATTTTAAGTAACAAACCACCTACTTATCACTTAATGCTGAAAATATTAGTCAATAAAAATTTTATCAATTTCTCATAATGGATAAATATACCCTTAATACATCTTATACTCTTAATTTTTCAATACCCACCATCCACCAAAACCACCACCATTATATTGTCGCCGCCGCCACCTCCCCTGCCACCACTTCCACCGTCACCATTGTGTCGCTATCATCACTATTATGCCACCACCATCACCATCATTGTGTCATCGTCATAACCACCAACACTACTATCACCACTACCACCATCATTACCATTGTGTCACCACCACTACCATTGTGCCACAACCACTATCGCCACCACCACCATTATGCCACCACCACTATTGTGTTACCACCACCATTGATTTGGTGCCACCATTACTACCATTGTGCCACTGCCACCACCATTACCATTATATTATTGCCACCACCACCATTATGCCACCATCACCATTGTATTGCTGCCACCACAACCACTACCATTGTGCCACCATCACCACCACTATCGCCACTACTACTACCATTGTGTTACTACCACCAGCACCACCATTATTGTCATCACTACTATCATTATGTCACTGACACCACTACGACCACCACTACTATTGTGTCATTGTCACCGCCACTACTTTCACCACTATTGTGTCGTCGCCACCACCACCATTATGCCACCACTACTACCACCATTGTGTTGTCACCACCACTACCACCTGGTAGGAAATGGTAGTTACAATGAGAGGGTTAAAGAGAATGACAAAATTAGAATAATAATAATTTAAATTTCAGCTTTTTATATTTGTTAAACAGTTTGATTTAATTTAATACTTAAATTTTAGTTGATATCAAAAAGTTTACAAATTAAAAAATGCAACATTCAATTTTCAGTGATCAGTTTTCAGTTTTCAGTTTATCAAACATCACCTTAATATCATTCTAGAATATGCAACACTTCAATGCAATGCAATGCATAACAAGTGGGCATCTCTACTGTAAATATGATTCACTAACTCTACACAAAATTGGTGAATTTAGGTGAAAGCCAAATGTATACAAGTCTCACAAAAACTATCTTTAACATTCACCTCTACAATAGTATGTAAGTTCACAAAGATAAGAATTCGAGGCCATTTCATTGTTCTTGAAAACACAACAATTGAAGCATGATCTTTAGACCCCATCGTTGAATGAGGCCCTAAATTTCATAAGCCTGTCAATATGATCTAGACCAAAAATTTCAACCCGTAGAAATAAACCCTAAAAGGGCCCCACAAAGGCCCAAACCAACAAAGAAACATTAAATTATTTTAGGCCCAAAAGTCCAACTCATTAACCTTATACAATAACATTTGAAAAAAAAAACAATAAATTTCAATGCTAAAAAAATCAATTACACTTCTACACTCCCATAGGTCCCAACTGCCCCTCCCCCTCCCCCAGTAAACAAATTAATGAGGAGACAACAAAATCTACTAGATAAATATTGAGTTTAAGAATTTAATGATTTTCTATTCAATTTGAAAACTAAAACTCACTAGTCGATAGCAATTTAAAAAATATTGTCTTAATATTCTGTGTTGACTAAATATGAATTTTTTTTGCTATTGATGGTCTAGGTTGGTTTTGAGATTTAAATGTCTTTAAAAAAAACTTACAAACAAAAGAAAGCATCTTACTTGAGATACTTAATTAGATAGAATTACTTTATTCTTTCAAGTGCATTATTTTTATAAAATATAATTATTAACATTTTATAACAATTTTTTCTTCAAATAGAAGCTTTTCAAAATTTAAATTAATAAAATCCTTTGTTAGTTCGATAATGTCTAAGAAATAAAAAATCAATTATTCATTCTATATTAATCAAAAAAGATATGTTAGCAAAACTTAAGACAAAAACGTAATAAGAAATATTTATCTAAAAATAATAAAATTTACAAAAAAAATTGAAAATATTTTTTTAAAAATAAAAGATCTCGTTCATACAGGGCTTTAGGCCTCCAATTGTACCGAGCCGTCCCTGCAAGCATGGGAAACTGTTTTCTACACTCTATAGCGTCATCCTTTACTTGCCAGCTTTCTTCATGGTCTTGTGGTGGAGGCAATGGTGGAATGTGGATGACCGAAGAAGAGCCTCACGCAGCGCTCCATTATTGGTTCATCGCCTCTCTTTTCCTTTTCTTTTTTGGGTTTTGCCTTCTTTCCCAGGAGACATTGTTGACTTTGACATTGATAATAAAGTATAGTTGTGATTACCCTGAAAATGACTATAAACAAAAGTGTTGTGGTTTGATTGGGGGCAACCTCCGTAGCTGAAAGATACAACAAACGACGGTAAAAGAATTTGGTTATGAGCAGTAAAATTGTACGGTGATTGCTTTAAAATGCTAAAGTGTAACAACTAATGACAAGTAAAATCAGGTTAATCAGATTACCATACTGATTGAGGTTCTCCAGGTTAATCCTTCCATATTTAGTGTTTAATGACCACAATTATCTTTAATTTGAACCCTATGAGATAATAGACCCCCAAATAAGGGGCAAAGTGAAAAAAAGATCATGATTGAGGGGATCAAAATGTAATTTACCCATATATATACTTCACCTTCCACCATTTTTTGAGTTTGGCCCTTTTTTATATCTTAAACATACTTTTATTTTGTGATGTTTTGCCATAGACAATTTGATAAATACCCAAGTCAGTATGTGTGTAGATGAAATTTTGTGGTTTTCTTCTGCCAACATCTAGGTGATTAACGCCTTTATGTTAGAATGCGTTGAAATTGTAAAACATTGGACAATATACAACATATGATACACAAAATGGTATATTTAATATATACTTCAGACCAATCATCAAAAAAGTAAGAGCCGTGACATGGTGTTTATTCCTTTGGATCATTCAGGTCTTTGATACTTGTATGTCGTATTGATCGGTTTCAAATTACTCCATTGTGTGTATAGAAAAAAACATCGAAGTAAAATTTTTGATCATTCTATTTGTTCTAACCGGTCCAAAATAATTAAAATTTAGAAATAATTAACATTTTTAAATGTTTAAATACTATAAGCTAACTGAGCTACCTGACAAAACCGAGCTTAGGATGCTTAAACCGAGTCATCTCATTATTTCTATTTCTGCTTGTTCAAAGTTTTAGATTCTCATATTTCTCACTTGAAGTACGTACTCACGACTTAGATTCAATGTGACTTGAAAAGGTTCAAAGAACTGAAAGAATATATTATATTCAATTAATTTGCATTACAATCACGTAACATAGGTAAACAATATTTATGTATTACTATTGTTTTTGGTCTCAATATATGAATAGTTGATTATGATATCATATTATACTTGTGCGGGAATAATTTCATACAAAGTATAATCACTTCGTACGAACGGAGAGGGTGGTGAAGAAATCTTGTGGATCCTACAAGATAAGAGAACATTTAGGTGAACTAATGACCGGAGGTGGCCAAAAGAACTCTGATGCTTAAGTTAGATCACAAGTCGGAGAGAAAAATTGAGTGAATAGGCTCAAATTGAATCCTGTACCTGGTATTCGAAAGTCTTTATTTATAGCAATAGGGAGATGTATTCCAAAGGAATTAGAACTCTTAGTTGATTGGCTCACCCTTGTCACCAGGCCCTAGATGCAAGGAATAGAGTTAGATTAGGACTCTTGGTCCTATATCCTTATATCTAGCTCGTGCTTATTCGAGGTAGAATCACACTAGGATACTAGGTCCTAGATTGAAGACAGAGATATGCTCACCAAGAGGTGTTGTTAGCCTTATCACTAGTCCCTTGATACTCGAAGTAGAGTTGGACTATGACTCTAAATCCTTGGTGTTACCTTAGCTAAGTAGTTGAGGCTTAGTGGTTGCGAGTAGGCTCATGCAAGTACCCCTCCTCGTTTGAATAGTGTCGACTGGCAGTAACAACTAGGCAGTAGAAGATAGGTAGTAGCAATTGGGCAGTAGCAGGTAGGCGGTAGTAGTTGGGTAGTAGAAGCTAAGCCTTGCTACTGTTGACCGACAGTAGCAACCTGGGAATGCATCTAGCCCGCACGGCTATTATGCTTGTGCAAGGACCCTTCTTGGACTAGTGTCAATCGGTAGGCCCTTGCCCAAGAGGCTGCCAAGTGGCAGTAGCTCTCCCAAGTAGGTGCTGATCGGAAGTAGCACCTGGTCTTTCTGGTACCAATCGACAATAACAGTTGGTTCTTGTTGTGCCGACCAATAGGGAGGGCCAAGTCTCCACAATTGCCCCCATATTCCTCTTTTAATTGATCAAATTAATTGAGGCATGTTTTTGAAGAGTTTGAACTTCTTTTGCCTAGGAAGTTGGGCCTTCAATTACCTAAGGAGCTTAGGGCTTTCTTTTCTCTTCTCTTTTTTACTTACTTCCCTTTGTATTCCTTCATTTGGTTCATATATTGTAACTTGGATAACATAAGGAAAGGATAAGCATTCATTGTTGCTGTTATAGGTGACTCACTTTGCTCATGAGCTAGTTGAGCGATAAGAGTTATGTGAGAGTCAAGTCGAGTTTGATAGGGTCAGGGCAGACATACTTGAGAAGCAACTTAAAAATTCTAGAGTGAAGAATGCCTTCTTGAAGATGAAGGTCACTAAGGTAGACACTCAAGATGGTGAGCTTCAATAGGAACTTACTAAGGCTATGAGGGAGGATGCTAAGATAGAGGAGCAAGTGAAGAATGTCGTTTGCAATCATTACTTCGGGATCCTGGCAAAAAGAAGAAATATACAAGAAAGTTGAACAAGTCCCTTGGAGATGGATGGGGAAGAGCTCTCAAGGCATTTGGATTAATAGGTCATATCCATCATGGGAGGACGTAACATGGCTTGAGAGTGACTTCTTGATTCCTGAGATCAAGGAGAAGTTCATTGGTAGTGGTGGTTTGAGTCTTCTAACACCTATGCCCCCTATTCTGACTGAAGGGGGAAGGTCCCCACAAGTTGAGCTTTCTGATCCTCGAAGAGGTGAAAAATCCATAAGAAAAGCTAAGTAGCCTAGAGGAGTAACCGTAGAGGTTGGCTAGAGACAAAGGAAGCTTGAGGTGCAACCACAGAGGTTTGTTTGAGGTGCACCCAATGAGGTTGGCTTGAGGTGCAACCACAGAGGTTTGTTTAAGGTGCACCCAATGAGGTTGGCTTGAGTTGCAACCACGAAGTTTGGCTTGATGTGCAACCAAGGAGATTCGTTTAAGGTGCAATAACGAGGGTTGCCTTGAGTTGCAACCAAAAAGGTTAGCTTGAGATGGATGCAAAGAGGTTGGCTTGAGGAGCAATCAAGGAGATTGACTTGAGGTAAAACCACCGGGGTTGGATTGAGGTGCAACCACGGAGATTAGCTTGAGGTGAAACCAAGGAGGTTGGATTAAGGTGCAGCCACGGAGGTTGGCTTGGGTTACAAATAAGTAGTTTGGCTTGAGTTGCAACCCTAGAGGTTTGCTTGAGGGGCAACCAAGGAGATTGGCTTGAGGTGCAACCACGACGGTTAGTTTGAGGTGCAACCAAGGAGATTGGCTTGAGGTACAACCAATGAGGTTGGTTAGAGGTGCAATAAATGAGGTTGGTTTGAGGTGCAACTATAGAGGTTGATTTTAGGTGCAACCACAAAGGTTGGCTTGAGGTGAAATCATGGAGATTGAATTAAGGTACAACCATGAAGGTTGGCTGCACATGCAACCAATGAGGTTGACTTGAGGGGCAACTACAGAGGTTGGCTTGAGGTACAATCATAGAGGCTACAATAATCACAAATAAAGAAACACTTAGAGTTGTGAAAAATAAAGTTCTCCTTACTAATCAACGAGAACGAGAAACAAATGTCTTTGAAGACTTATTGAAATAATAAAACATTGTTAACTAAGAAAAAAATATAAGTTGGTTATCTAGTTGGTCATCTAATTGGATTTGTTACTCTTCCTGCTCTTTAGTAGTCTTTTCCTTGTCAATGCACCAAGAGATGTGGCCTTGCTTGACCAACTCTTCCAGGTTACGCTTGAGTACCAACCAATTCTCCGTCCAATGGCCTTTGTCATTGTGATAAGAATAATGGAGGTTTTGGTCCCACTTTGATGGATCTCCTATTATCTTAGGTGGCCAACTAAAATACTCTTTGTATTTGATTTGGTTCAGCACTTGATAGATAAGCTCCTTTAAGACAGTATTGGTTCCTTGGTAGCAGTCCCTCACCCCTTGGATGACTCATCTCTCCTTGATTGGTTGAGAGTGTTGTTTTCCTCAATCTGATTTTTCTTTGACACTCGGTCGACTAATCCGTTATCGTCCTCCACCTTCATGTAACTTTTAATATGCTCCTACTAGTGTGACATACTCCGGGGATGGCCACATGGTGAGGTGCTTCCTCAATTCACTTTTCTTGGGGATGCCCAAATGAAAAAAGACAACAATGGTCTTCTCATCACATTCTTCTATGTCGATATAGGTTTCCAAGTACCTCGTGGCATACTCACAGAGAATCTCTCTACGTTTCTGGCATAGCGCCAAGAGTGTGGCAATGGTCAATGGCTCCTAACTATTGGCTATGAATCTAGAGATGAACTCCCTTGTGAGTTGTTCCCAAGAAAAGACTGAATTCATAGGCATCTCATGAAACCACTTAAGAGTTGACCTCTCCAAACTGGAGGGAAACATCTTACACATCAACGCATTTTGCTCATCTAGAACACCATCATATTAGTAAAAGCCCCGATGTGGATGACGGGATCAGACTTTTCATCATACAACTCGATGGATGCTGGAGAGAACTTATATGGGGGCTCGATTTCTCGTATGAACCAAACAAAAGGAGTAGTGGTCGTTTTTACAAGGGTCTGTCTTGCCCTCTCATTCGCTGAATATATGAGGTCATCTTGAGCGAAGTTGTGTTACAGTTGGGTGGCTACTTCACGGGTTGGTTCAGAGTGTCTACGCTTCATTCTTCTATAATTGTCATATCAATTATCCCGTGTAGAGTGATGGGTTGAACTCTTGTGCCTTTCTTTATGCTCCCTAGGGCGGCGTTCCCTATGCGACTCACCTCTCCTCTCCATATGACGAGGAGAATGTCATCTAGGTAAAAGGTCCCTAGGAAAGCATTAGAAATAGTGTGCCTCAATGAATATTTGCCTTGATGCCGATCATGGGTTAAATAGCTCCTTGCCAGTGATCTGCTTATGTAAAGGGTGGATTAAGCCTCATGTAAGTGATCGTTGTGGTGGTCGCTTTGATGAGGCGGATGTGTGACCTAACTAGCAAGTTTATTTCCCTTTTGGAGAAGGAGCCCTTTCTTGAGGCTTCTAACTCCTCCGTCTTCTTCCTTATTGTCTCTTGTTAATCCATCTCAGTAGCTAACCCTCCTTTTGCACCAATGGTTGATAGGTTGCGATGAGAATGAGGTTTTTCTTTAAATTGCTCTTGTCAGTCACAGAATAGTACGTCCTCTAATAATTGGGAGTCAAAGTTAGTCAGATCTTCAAGGATTGGGATAGTGGAAGTGTCATGTGGCTGGTTCCCAGGATGAGGGATCTCTTGCCAGACATGGATCAAGGCCTCTTCATTGGTAGAAAACTTAGTCATTTCCCATAGATGACGACAATTGCGCAAGAATAATTTCACAAAAAGAGTAACCACCTTGTATGATGGAAAGGATGGTGAAAAAGCCACGTGGAATGTGTAAGACAAGAGAACCCCTATGTGAACTGATGGCTGGACGCGGCCAAAGGGACTCTGATGCTTAGGTTAGATCACAAGTTAGAGAGAAGAATTGAGTGAATAGGCTCAGATTGAATCCTTTACTTGGTGCCCGAAGGTTTTATTTATATCAATGGGGAAATATGTCCTAAATGAACCTAAACTCTTGGCTGATTGGCTCAACTTTGTCACAAGGCCCTAGATGCACGGAGTAAAGTTAGATTAGGGCTGTTGGTCCTAGATCCTTATCTATAACTCCTATTTATTCGAGGCAGAATCGCACTAAGACACTAGGTCCTAGATTGAAGGAAGAGATATGCTCATTATGAGGCATTGTTAGCCTTATCACTAATCCCTTGATACTCAGAGTAGAGTTGGACTAGGAGTCTAAGTCATTGGTTGGACCTTAGCTAAGTTTTTGAGACTTAATGGTTGCAAATAGCCTCGTGCAAGGACCCCCTTCCCCCTTTAGTATTGACTCGAAGTAGTAGCTAAGTTGTAGTAGTTAAATAGTACGTAGTAGGAAGGCGGTAGCAATTGGACAACAACAGAGAGGCAGTAGCAGTTAGGCCTTGCTATTGCTAACCGACAATAACAACTTCGCAATGCATCTAGTCTCCACAACTAGTATGCTCATGCAAGGGCCCTTCTTAGACTAGTGTCGACCGACAAGCCCTTGTCCAAGAGGTTGCCGAGTGGTAGTGGCTCTCCCAAGTAAGTGCTGACCGACAATAGCATCTGATCTTGCTGGTGCTGACCAACAATTACAATTGGTTCTTGTTGTGCTGACCGATAACAAGTGTCAGGTCCCTACAACACTCAAAGCAACACCTACACAAATAGAAACATAAGGTTGTACTATAGTGTATTGGAGTGCTTGGAAGCTATGACCGAGGTATGTGTGTGTGGTAAAGAAAGTCACTAGGGTTTGGAAACTTGACAATCAAAACTTGGAAACAATTGTTAAAACTTCAAAAAGGGAGTTGGGTCTAGCAATTTGGGGTCAAAGAGTTAAAAAAATGACTATAGATTTGAGAAAATAAGTCATTTGATAAGTCAAAAATGAATTTTCATGTCTGGATAGAAAGAAAAAGAGAGGCAAGAGAGAGGAGGATGAAGGGTAAAATTGATAATTTAATTCTTTTAATTTAGAAAAAATTATTTATTTTATAATACACGCTTAATTAGTGTGTACAATTACCGTGCCGGTATAATAAACAGATTCTGTTAGATTTACAGTTTGTTCATAGGTTGGAGAGGGTTAAGTGCAACTCGTAAAATTATAGAGGGTAAAGTGAGATCGAGCCTTAATTCAAGGGATTTTTTATTTTTTACCCTATAAACTACCATAACACAAAAAATATTTCATGTTATTTCAAGTAATCAATTTATCAATACGATAGAGGATTATTTTGGTTAAATTTTACAACAAAATGAAAGATTATTTTGCTATAGACTAGATGATTGTGTACATTAAAAGAAAATAACTGAGAAATTTAACTTAGAATTCAATTATATACTGATTTTTAGATTGAAAGAATGTGTATTCTGTTTTTTCGTTCCGCTTTAATTGAAGCTAGCTAAAAGCTAGCTTTACTGTTACATATAATAATTTAAATTTAAATCTTTTAATGCTTTTTTTATCATGATTAAACTTAACTCAGTTAGTATATACTTGTAATTTTTTAGTCAAATTTTGTTACCCAAAAAACAATTTAATATCAGTACTATTTATTAAAAGTCAGATTATATATATATTTTTAAAAGTCAAGTTATGCTCTAACTCTATTCAATTGTAACTTTACCTTTAAAAATTATAATGTTGATTGTGAGACCCGAGATAACTAATTAGGCATTTTATTTTATGTCGGGAGTTTAGATACAAATACTTATTTTAGTCATCATATATAAAATTAAAATAGTTGATAACACAAAAAAAAATATACATATCTTTACTTGTTTCAGATTGATAAGTCAAATTTTGGAGACGAAATTCCTAAAAGGGAAAAAATTTTAAAACCCGAACAAGCATAACAAATATGTGATATGACTTTATTATTTTATGTACATTAATGCATGTAGAAATAATTGGGTGGCAAGCATGTGACATTAAATTATTGTTATTAAAGTAAAATGTGTTAGCATTAAGGGTCTGAAATACGAATTTAACAGACTCAATATTTTGGTATATATCCATATACATATATACATGTCTATGTATAAATATGCATACAAAGAAAAGGTGGGTATATACATACAATACATATAATATATATATGTGTGTGTGTGCGCGAGCATATATATATATATATTGTATATATATGTATATGCTAGGAAAGGTGCAAGTAATATATATATTAAAAATATAGATAATGATGGAGGTACTCCACTTAAGAAGACATGCAAAGCATGTCTTGCATGCAAAAAAATATTATAAAAATACTAAACAAGAGAAGGAGTTTTTCTTACACTTGGGCAAAACAAAGTAGTCTTACGTACCCTTAGGCATTTTCGGCAAGAGGAAGAACCAAAAGGAAAGGATGAAGAAAAAAAGGGATGAAGAAGGAAAGAAGAGAAAAAAAAAAAAAAAGAAGAAGAAGAAAAGGGTGGGTGCAAAAGTAAGAATTATAATCCATTTTCTTCTTCTAATATGTAGAAATCCAACTCTAGTATTTATATTTTGAGTGTTGCATGTATTTAAAGTATGATATCTTGTATGTATTTGTGTTGTGTATATATTAAAGTCTGATGTTTAATATGAATTTTAGTTGATGTATGAAGAATTTACCTTAATATTTATGTGGGTGTGAAAGTGAAGTTAAGGTTGTTGCATGAAAAATAAAAGAGTGGAATTGTTGTATGTGGCTTAAATTTTGGTCAAGAGATGGTGATTTGATGGGTAATTAGGAATTTTGTGAATTGTTCATAAATTTTCATGAAAAACTCATGGGTATGGGTAATTATAAGAAAGCATGCAAATTTATGATTTTACAGAAAATTATCAAGTATATTTTGGGTTACTATAATTTTATGAGAAAAGTTTACTTTGGGTGTAATGAATTCGAGGAGAAAATTTTACTCGCTATGAATAAATTATTTTATGTGACTCGAATTGTATAAACTATTAGTTTAATCAATTCGAGTAATTAACATTATTAATTGTGGATGAAGAATTGAATGTGACACGAGTAAATTACGAAACTTGATTCGAGTCAACCAAATTGAGTAAAAGCGGTACTATTTATTGATACTCAAATGGGATTGTGAATATTGGGTGCCAGGCTCAGGTACGAGCACTACAAAGAACGCTGCTCAAAAGCTACAGCGAAGAAGTCATTTATGAAATCAAATTTTTTGCAACATAGGTGTACTACCCTACAACTTTTTGTGATAATTTATTAGACTTTTAAACATATGTTTTTACTATGGTTATTGTTGGAAATAATTAATTAATTGGGGACACATGATACATTACGAGAGTCGTTTAAATAATGATATCTATGAAGTGATATAAACTTGCGATACATGTAGCCTATGTGGCGCCAGAATTTGCACAACTAAAAATAGCTTGTGTGGCGGTTGTTGCTTACAAGACGATTAGTTTGTGTGCGTGTTGGGTATTCATTGTGAGTAATAATTTAATCATGTGGAAGTAAATATATGTGTTGTATATTTTGTCGATGTGATATATACAGGTTATGTCTAGGTGATGTAAACGAATGTACATGAGGGGAAGTGTAATTTGAGAGTAAGTATTTAATTCGTGGTTAAAGTTGTTTCTAAATAAATAAAATTTCCTTTATTACTTGTTATGATCTTAAATATTAATTGCATCTTTGCTTTTACTAATGGTTTTAGTGACTTTTCAGGAAAAACCATAACGACGTGAAGAGTCCACTGCAGAGTCTAGAGGATCGATTGGGATGTCACCATGGAGTTCATTTTTATATGTCCTTTAAATTTAAATTGTATTATTCTATGTCATATTCTTGAGATCAATATTACAGTATGTAAACAAGCAGTACTTGTGGCAAACCGTACCCCTAAGGGGTTTGATGTATTTTTTTTATATGCTTATTTTTACATTAATAAAGGTATATGACAAAAACATAAAAAGGTATTACAGATATTGTACGCCGGGTTGGGGTGTTACATTGATGATCGAGCATAATATTTTGTGATCAATTATGCTTTTTGCAATTGTTACTCCCCCAAAAAATTATAATTAACTTGATCTTAAACAATTATAATTTTGAAATGGACAATGCAGTTTTCTTCCTTTCATAATGTTGTTAATGTATTTCTTGTCATAATGTTGCAGTCATTGGATCTAAATGCCCACCAGTTTCTTTTTTTATTGTATTTATTTTCTTAATAAATCATTCACTATTAGTGAGCGAAAAATTTATTTATATAAAATAAATACCACTTGAATTTTGAGTGGAGAATCCACTAATTAAAAAAATGGAAATACATTGTATTGTAGGGTATCAAACTTTGACAATCATTTAAGGTTATCCGACTTTCATCCACAGGTTGGGATATGGTCTAGAAATCCCAACTCAATTTAATTTTGAGCAATATTTCAGTTGGGGGTCTCAAATTCTCGGGACTAGTGAATTTAGTTCATCATGAGTTGAACATTTATTGTAACTCTAGTTGTAGAATCAAAGAATTAAATTTGAGTTCAACCCGAATTGCATATTCCGACTTGGACTAAGTATGTACGGGGCTTGTGTCCATCACCTCACAAGACATTATCTTCTCTCTGAAGGTAGTTGTACTGTTGGGGGTGATTGCACCCAACAGTTCAAAAGAAAATGTCTTGATAATAAACAAGGGGGATGCAATTCCGCTGCCACTGGGAGGCGTCTCATGGTGGTTCAATGGTGGAGACTCGGTCGTGGTCATTGTCTTCTTGGGTGACACTACCAAGGCTTATACACCTAGCCAATTCACCTATTTCTTCTTGGCGGGAACCCCAGGTATCCTGCGGGGTATATCAACTGAATTTGTCAGCAGAGCTTATAACATCAATGAAGAAGAAGCTCACTTGCTCGTGAACAATCAAACCGGTGCTCTGATTGTTAAATTTGAAGAAGGTACCATTTGATAAAGTTTATCTAAGTATTTTAGTTACTTGTTTTAATAGTGTTTATTTTCCTATTTAATTATTTATTTTCATTGTATATGATGATACCAAAAAATAGAAAAAAGACAGTAAGATTCTAGAAAACAACAAGTAATAAAGAAACTACCAAAAGGGGCATAAAAGGATTTTCACCATCAAATCATACCTTAAGCAATAACTCACACAAAATATTCTCTAAATATTCCCTAAATATTCTTTCAATATTTTTGTTATAAAAGGCAATGATAATTATATAGAAAGGGGGTCTGAAGCAAGAAAAAAATCATATTGTACTTTTTTTTTTCAAGAAAACAATATACAATCGAGGAGCAAGAGCTTTCATTACAGTAGATTAGTCAAGCTTTTCAGCTGGTGAACCACTTATTTTCTCATGTATTCTCATTTATTTTTACACACACGACACTCCCACCAAGAGCTCATCCAGCTCTCCACTTCATGCCTCTCGATTTTTTACCACTATCAATTTGACATCGTTTGTGAGAATGATTTTCATCGTTCTAAATCAAATATCTAACGATTGACTGATACTTCAAGATAGAATCATGAGCCAAAATCTCGATAATCAACCAAGTGGTCTTGTACCCACAACACCCTTTGACTAGTCAGCCTTCGATTGGATGCTAGATCAAATTATATTTTCAATTCTTTTGGTGATCTCACCAAATTATTATTTATTCTTTGATAGTATTTATTCCAAGTCATTCCTTTGGCATATTTATTTTTTAGCCTCCAAATCCATCATGCTCACCTTAAGACCGAGTATGCTCTCTGTTTTTGCCAGCTAAGGACTTTGTTGTGCTCCAAGCAACTTCAAGCTGTCTTCTCAGATGCCCAAGAAGAAATTCTACAGGAAGGAGTAGAACCATTAATAGTTGCTGGGACAATCACCCGTCAGACCTGTGACAACTTGCTGAAGTCTTACTTATATAATTTGGAGCTCTTCAGATTTCAAGGAATGACTTGACTCTTTAGCCCAATTTGGCTCTTCAGCCAAGGAACGACTTGACTCTTCAACCAAGGAATGACTTGGAAAAAATGATCTGGCTCTTTAGCCAAGGAACAATCTGGCTTTTCAGCCTAACCTGGCTCGTCAGCCAAAGAACGACTTGGCTCTTCAGCTAAGGAACGATTTGGCTCTTCAGCCTGACTTGGCTCCTCAGCTGAGGAATAATTTGGTTCTTCAGCCCAACTTGGTTCCTCAGCATAGGAACGACTTGGCTCTTCAGCTTGACCTGGCTCCTCAACTATGGAATGATCTGGAACGAACGACCTAGCTTTTCAGGCGAGGAACGATCTGACTCTTTAGCCATGGAATGACATGGAAGCCCGGCATGGCTCCTCAGCCTAGAAATGACTTGAAATGAACGACCTAGCTCTTCAACCAAGGCATGATTTGACTTTTTAGCTCAGAAATGACCTGGAGGGGGTGACCTAGCTTTTCAACTAAGAAACGAACTAACTCTTCAGCCAATGAATAATTTGGAAGGAACAGTCTGGCCCTTCAGCCAAGGATGATCTGAAAGGAAAGATCTGGCTCTTCAGTCCGACCTAGTTCCTCAACCAAGGAACGACTTGACTCTACAGCCCGACCTGACTCTTTAGCCAAGAAATGATCTGGAGAGAATGACCTGACTCTTTAGCCGAGGAACAACCTGACTCTTTAGCCATAGAATGACATGGAAGCCCGACCTCGTTCCTCAGCCAAGGAATAACCTGAAAGGAATTATCAGGCTCTTCAGCCAAGGAATGATTTGACTCTTCAGCTAAGGATTAACCTAGACGGAATGACCTGGCTCTTCAGCCAAGGTATGACATGCATCTTTACTCGAAGTATGGCCTAATTCTTCAGCTAAGATATTGCATCGCTCATCAATCGCTGCAAGACCTGACCCTTCAGCCCAAGTTCTTTAGTATAAAGAGCTCTTAAATCTCAACATTGTCAAGATCATCAGCCTTAGCCTCGAGTTTTTTAACTTCAACATGATCAGGCTATTCAATTTTAGCATTGTTAGGCTTATTAGCTATATTGTTCACGTTCAATCAAGCTTGACATTAGTATCTTGGACTTACTCGATTGACAATAAGCCCAAGACTCACTCAAAAGCACAAAGTTTGGACTGCTCAGCCACAACAATTGAATCGGGTTGGTCAACCCATCATAAACTCCTTAGGAGACTCCCCAGCTCTAAAGCTAGTCAGCTCGGCTTGGCTCCTCAACCTAAAAGAAGAAGTTAGCTCAACCTGCCTAAGTCCAAAATAGAACAAGGTTTTCAAAACTCTTAGAGCTTCTTCAACAAACCCCTCAAACTATTGAGCATCCTTGATTTGAATTGAAAAATGCTCAGCCCCAACCAATGGACGGCTCAAGTCAGTCCTTGCTCGGGGCAGGGGGCAACTGATGATACGGAAAAATATACAAGGGGTAGTGGGATTCTAGAAGACAACAAGCAATAAAGAAACTACTAGAAGGGGCATAAAAGGGTTTTCACCATCAAACCATAAATTAGGTAATAAGTCACACCAAATATTCTCCTAATATTTTGTTATAAAAGACAATGATCACTATGTAAAAAGGGGTCTGAAGTAAGGAAAAATCCTTATTGTAATCTTCTTCTTCAAGAAAACAATATACAATAGAGGAGTAAGAACCTCCATTACAGTGGATTAGCCAAGTTTTTCAACCGATATACCACTTATTTTCTCGTGTATTCTCATTCAGTTTTACACACACACGACACACCCACCAAGAGCTCATCCAGCTCTCCACCTCATGCCTCTCGATTTTTTACCACCATCAACATATATACAAAGATATATTCAGGATCATTAGATAGCATTTTTCTTAATCTTTTTGTTTTTTTAGTTTCTTTTTTCAAAAAAATGTTTGCTTTTTTCATTTATATACGAAGATACATGTAGATCACTTTGTTAGATAGTAAATTAAACCTATTTTTATTTATTTTTAACAAAATTACATTTATGTTTAAAATGTTTCTTTAAAAAAGAGTTACTAAATGAAACAGGAATCAACATGCTCCAGCCATGCAAGGACAATATCAAAGAGGGATTGGTTGCCAACATTGATGAAGCTGTGCCAGATGTTGCGGTACAGAATGAAGGATCGCTCTCTCTGATCACATCGGAGAATTTTCCGGTGTTCAGACAGGACGGACTCAGTGCAAGTCTTGCAAAATTGGATGCTAATGCCATGTTGGCTCCATGTACACAACAGGTTCATCAGTTTAAATGGTTTATGTCAGTAGTGGCAGTGGAAGGGTTCAAATGGTAGGGTTTAATGGACAGAATGTTTTAGACACCAAAGTGCAGGCGTGGAAGCTTTTTGTTGTGCCCAAATTCTTCACTGTTTCAGTAAGTGCAAAAGGAGAAGGAATGGAGTGTTTCTCTATGCTAACATCTTCAAAGTAAGTACCATTTTAATTATGTATTATAGCACTATAGTTTAGTAGTTAACGTCTATGAAAAACCTAAGTTTTCAAAACTATTTAAAAAACCATCTAGTGTAACTAGAACGGGAAACACTCTAAGATTAGCATTTCTAGTTTCAAATTCAAGTACAACTATTGGATAAATTACACTTACACCACGTGAGCTATTACCCTTTTTCCACTTTGTCCCCTCAATTATCAAATTTCTCACATTACATTCTTAACTATGTGATTACTTTCGCATTGCCACAATTATTAACATCCATTACATATTTAATAGAAAATTATTTTATTTTGCCCTCCAAACTATATATTTTTTTTCACTACTCCAATGCGTCAATGATTTCTCTCCAAAAAGATAGCAAATATTTGTGATTAGGGCAATGTGAAATAAAAATATTAATTGAGGGTGCAATGTAAGAAATCTAGTATTTAAGGGGGTAAAGTAAAAAAAGAGTGATAGTTCAGGGGTGCGTAAGTATAATTTACCCACAACTATTTGTTGCCCAATGTGTGTGGCTCGGCAAGTACTTAATTTTAAGGAGATATAGTTGTGAGAAGATTATTCATTAGGAAAATAAATTTATGTAATACAGTTGCGTGAGTGGCACTTTGTCGCTAAAGGACTTTAAAATGTCCACTTTAGTCTCAGAGATTAAAAGACTCAAATCGTACTTCAAATTTTTTTTTTAAAAATGCTACATAATTCAAATAAAATATAAAAATTAAATTTTAAATACATATAATCCATTGGATGAGTTTGGGATGAGTGAGCTCCACTGAAAATATTGATAGGACACACTCATCCAATAAATTATATACATTTAGGTTGTAATTTTTTAAGTTTTTTTTGGATTTTGTAGTATTGTTCTTTTTTTCAAATTATAACTACGTTACCATTTTCATCCTTTCTATTCGCAAATAAATTTCCCAAATTGGGACAAAAAGGGCCAAATGGCTGCCACTTTTAAATGTTCAAGATGTAATTATGGTGACATCTTAGATTTTTGAAGAGGCAAAGTGAAAATTTGAAAAATAAAATGTTATCTGGACTTAAAATGCTGACTTGATCAATCATTGTTATTGATTTAACCGTATGTCTCAATATTTATTAAAACTCACTTTCTATAAAATCATACTTATTAAATGTAAAGATGTTTATTATTATTTTTTTCAATTCTTTTGTAGACCTTTATTTGGCCAATTAGCTGGGAAAACATCAGTATTCTCTATATATGTGTCGTGTTTGTCAAATTTTTTGTCAACTTATTGTTTTAACAAGCTTACCTTTTTATCACTCAAGTCTACTATGACCAAAGGTGAACTTGCTAATTTTGTATCAATCTTATATCATATTAGTGTCTACAATTGTAGACCTACTTATGTTTCATGCTAAAATACAAGAGTATTTGCGTCAAGAAAGACAAAAGAGGTGTTGGATGGACGTCTGAGTCTTATTTATAGTGAATTTTGTGGCAGGAAAGAGGTGTTGAATGTGCATACAAATCTCCTTTAGGTTGTCCATGGTTAGCTCAAACCCACCCAATGAAACCTGAGTATGGCCCAAGATGTGCCACACTCTTTCGACTCGTGGTTAGGTTTTGGGCAAAAGATTAGTCCGCACTATTTTGGAATTGGACTAAATTATACTTTGACCTCTTAAACTATAGACTTAATTTCACTTTGCTCTTTAAACTATTGAATTTTTTGCATTACTCCCTCAACTACTCAAATTATTTTTCATTGACCCAATTGCAAATCGTCTGTTATCTTTTTGGACAAAAATTGCTAACGTGCTAGGGAAAATTGAAAAAAATAATATATTTTAGGGGGCCAAAATAAAACAACTTGAATTTAAATATATAACAGACGTTAACAATTAGGGCAATATGAAACTAATCACATAATCAATAGTACAATATAAAAATATGATAGTTGAAGAGATAATATAAAAAAGGGTCATAGTTGAGAGGGTCAAAGTATAATTTGCACATACTTTTCCTAGTTATTATGGTGCCGATGGCATGGAGTATATTGGTCAAAAACTCTATAAAGTGAAAAAATAATATTAAAATTTTAATTATTTTAATTAATTTCATATGTTTGTTTAGAAATTTTCAAATATAAAATAGAAAGAAATAGGAATTAAAAAAAATAAACAATTGGCTTGGGCAAGAACCAAGAAGAATGCCATCATATATTGGTCTAGGATCCGAATTGGCTTGACCCAAGCCTTAAACCGGGCGGTTTTCTAGTCCAACCTTAGCCAGTCACAGATGTACTTTGGGGTTGGTGCCTTTGCCCTTCATCGATGCAGACTTTTGTTTAGAAATAGATATTGCACACGTGTATTCCACGTAACTTATTTTTAATAATAATTTTGATTTTATATTTATAATGTTAGTATATAGGTTAATTTGTTTGAAACTGAAATATTATAAGAAATTGTGTCAAATATGGTTTTTATAATTTATGAGTCATATTTTATAGTTTAATTGTAAATACAATAAAATATATTAACTATGTACGGACACATACCTATCATACTCTTTCAAATTTTAAATATAATAAATGATTGAATCAAATTGGTCTACTCTAATTGACAACCCTTCAATCTATAAAGTCTATACCAATTAAGAGATCAAATAGTCAATTCTTACCAAATGCAAGACTTATGGAGTGTTTGTTTCGTGTTCTTGTTTTGTGTTTTGTGTTTTTATTTTTATTTTTTGAGCACAACAAAAATAAAAATAAATATATATTTGGATTTGTGTTTTTGTTTTATATAAAATAAGTTGTTTCGAAAACAAGGCCAAAAATCAAGGAACAAAAAAAAAATGATGTTTTTGGAAACAAGGCACAACAGAAAACACGTCCTCCTTAATAGCGTTAATGAGATTCGGGTTTTGAACTACTTTAGCAGTAAAAATAGTCTTTTTTCGTGGAACTATTTAAACTTATTTTATTTTTCTCTCCTCTCCTTCGCTTCCTCACAGTTGGTGAGAGAGGAGAGGAGATGGATGCTCCCCGTCGGTGACGCTGAGAGAGACAATCTCTGTGTAAATATCTCTGCTCTGTGTGTGTTGTATTTTGTGTGCTTTGGGGGGGTGTGTGTTCTGTGTGTGTGTTGTGTGTTGTTTTTGTGATTAAATTGGGATTGGGTTTGAATTTTCATTTAAGATTGAATTGGGAATTGGATTGAATTTCCATTTGAGATTGAATTGGGAGTGAGATTGAATTGACATTTGAGATTGAATTGCCATTTGGTGCTTAGGAATTCAGAAGGGCATCTAGTTCTCGCTGCTGCTGTTTTTTATGGTGAGGGTTCGAATATGAGGGCAGAATGTTTGGCCTTACTTGATGGGTTGAAAATGGTGTTGCATTATGGGCTGGGTGATTATTGTTTTGCCATTGAGTCTGACTCTCAGACATTGGTTCACGTGGTAATCGGAAAGGTTGAAGTGTCGTGGAAATGTAAGGCCACTTTGGGGCAGATCTGGGGCATTCTTGGTTTAACTGATTTCTCATGTTTTTAGGGAGGCGAATGGTTTAACTGATTTTTTAGCGTCGTATGCAGTCAGGACGAGGTCATCTACTGATTTTACTGATACTGTTCTGCCTTTTGATGGGAAGATGTTGCTGCATCAGGACCAATGCATGTTACCGGTGTTAAGGGCGAAGAAATCCCTGATTCCTGGAGGGGTAAGCCTGCCCTTGATGGGTTGAAGATGTTTTTGAGATACAGCTTGGAGGTGTACGTCGCCTTAGTTTTTTATGTCGCCAATTTGAGTGCTCTTTCGGATTTTTTTTTAACTCTTTTTAAATATTTTTTTCTTTTATATAGATGCATTGTGATAAAATTATAATCATGATTTACCAATGCATACTTCGGGTGGATACACATTTTTATTTGTCAATAATATTTTTTAATGTGAAATTATCACTTGACACATTGTTACACATGTGCATTGCATGTGAATAATTTTAATTTATAGTGGTAATGTTATTTTTGTCATTATGTTGAAACAATTAAATAAATATACACCTAAGAATCAAAGTATATGCCCTTTGATAACTTGTTGTCCGGATATGTTATATGTTGTTATGTGTTCTAAACACCATAATCTTCAAAGAAGTTAGACTACATGCTAAATTGATTATTTAAAGACTGATTAGTCGCCCCATGAATATTGGAAGATTGATTGAGACTATATGTCTATGTGTGACAAATTTACTATACTTTATCGATAATAGACTCAATCCCTTCTCCTGATGTATTTGCCTATTCTTAGAGGCATGGATAGAACCACTACTTGACCAAAAGGGGACATAGCCTTACCTCAATTTTTTTTAAAAAAAACTCTTATATATTGAAAATTTTAAGAAATAAATAAAGTATGTGGCGAAGGCATATTGAGTAAATGCATAGTTTTTACTATTTTTTGATTGAACTAAAATGATCACAAAAATTGGACATAAATTAAGCTATAATTATTAGATTATTTCATATTTTTGTGTTGAAAATTTTCACTATATGATAAAATTGAATTAAAATTTAGTTGTACATGAGTGATTATGTGATGAAAATAAACTATAAATTATTAATTGTTTGATAAATTAATCAACACTCAATTAGTTTTTTTTTTTTTTTGATTTTATTAAAAATAGATAATATTCTAATTCTTTGTGTGAAAATCAATTTTTATAGGTTATACACATAAAAAATTGACATTAACGATAACTTATTGAATGATCTTGTGAAATAAAATTCATAGGTATGCCACTATTTGAGCCCCTTTACTTAAACTTATGATTCCAACCTTGATTAGAGACCTGCGCAAGTGCCTTTATGATTTTCTCTTATTATATGATAAATTGTTACCGTGTGGCTCAACACCCTATAAGTTTCCAAATACCTACATATATAGCTTTTGATATGTATGCGTGCAAATCTAGGTAATATACATTCTCCAAAACCTATTTCGATAGAATTCTCTTGAGAACATACTCACCGAGAGTTAATAATTATTGGTTGTATGAATCACGATAATACATACATTGCGAGAGAGAAGTTTGATAAAATCACCACTAAACATATTATATTTTTATAATAGAATACAAGATAACATGATAATCCAGTAAATCATCATAATGCACCTTCATATGTAAATTTGGCTAAAAATACAACCATGATCAAAAGTGAGCTGCAGCTTTAAGTTTCATAAACTGCTACAAAAACTTGTTTCTTTTGTAACATTTATCTAAGGGATTAAAATTTTGGGAAATAGAAGGGACAAAAACTAACTAAAACTTATATCTGAGCAATTCTCTAGGGCTAACTTATATCTAGTTAAAAAAAAATTTAGATTCATTATTAGATTATCTAAATATATAATATATTAATAACTGATGGAAAGTTCAAAAATCAGATTTTTATAGTGCTTGAGTTTGTATAAATTTTCTTAAGTCATTGTTATAACTTGGTATTTACTCTCAACAACTATTGGAACTTGTTTGCACTATTTCTAGAATCTATAAGGTTTATAAGTTAGATAAGTTACAAATATATTAGACTAATAAAAAAATAGTTTTATATTATGAATCTATGAAAAAAAGAGCATTCAGTTAGAGTAATCTTTTAGGTCAAGGACAATTTGGATTCTATATTATTGTTAAATCACCGCTACAAAATTATAATATGGACTTTATTAAATTGTGTTGGGGGTAAAATTAGAAAATATATTGTTTTATTAGTGTGCTTTTATGAATTGTATATTGAAAATCATTGATTTTGTAGGTTTTTTTAAGAGCGCACACAAAGTCAAATTTTTATGATTTAATCTATAAGTGTCTTCATATATTTATTTAAGGAAAAAATAGAAATTCAAAATTTTTTTATATTTAGATCAAATTATTAGTGTAAGGTCTAATTGGCCTTATAGGAATTCAAAAAAATTTCATCTAAGATACTTTTATTAGTAGTATAGATGTATGTTGGTTTATATATAGCACGATTCATCTATGTGGTGAGGGTATGTAGTTTGAAGACATCATTCAGAATAACTTTTTCTATGATTAAAAAAAAAATTATATTTTCAAAAATTTGAATTTTAAAATGTACGATGTATAATACAACCAAGTTCAACTGCTTCAGTATACTGAAACCAAGTAAATAAGTGTGCAGTCAACGATTTTTCACAATCTACTGGGATGAGAATTAGGTCTGTCAATCGTATCGGATAATGTGAGTTTGTATCGAGTTTTAGCAGATTCGTGTTAAAAAATACTCTACTTATACATAATTCGTTTATTAATTTGTGTCTAACAAATCGTGTCATGTATTAACTATGTATAATTGATATATAAACGAGTCATGCCGTGCATTTTTTTTAATTGACTTCACTCATACCTAATTCATTTATTAATCATGTTTTGCTGAGTTCACTCGTTTACAAAACGAATGGCTTAAAAAAGACTCAAATCTTCTAATTTATTGTCGTGTTAATAGGTCGTGTCATATTGATGGGAACAATTTTGAAGTGGCGGGGGTCCTAATGTGCTCTATACCTATATATGGTTTTCGAGGTTCTTCAAAATATTGTTGGCATCATTTTTGTGTAATTAGCAAATTACAAATCGCAAAATAAGAATCTTGTTTTCAATGCACAAAATCTACCACACATAAGTTCCTAGAAATTAGAAAGTTATTTAATCCACAATCTAGTAATTAAAATTAAACACAAAAAACTTAATTATACAATAATTCATGTAATATTATATTACATGTTAAAAGAAACAAATATCTACAGTACATGAATCATATCAACCACCAGATCAGCAAATATTGATGTGGTTAAGACTATATACATCTATCCATCTGCCCCAAACTCTGCAGTAACGAAAATCTCGCGCACATGGCTGCCCTTTCTACCGACTTACGCGTGGGAGAAAAAATACCTTTATATATCATCCTAGCAATCCTTTTCGCTTGAACCACATAATGGCTATGAAAAATATGAATATACAACCACCTACTGTTATTGCAGTGGCTTCATAAAATTGTCGAGTGACTCCAACAGCAAGGAGAGGGATGTCAAAGTTCATGCCCAGCAAACCTGTGATCACATTAGCTACATTGAGAATCGCAAATGCTGTGCTCAGCACAACTCCAACTTGCAGCAACTGGTTTTGCTTGTCATCCATAATGATGTTGATGTAGTCCTCTGTATCGTCCACGAATTCTCGCATCTTCGTATCATCAGAAGGAGACGTTAACAAAAAAAGACATGAAAGGAAGCGTGAAAAATTACATAAAGATAAACAATACGGACAAAAATGATATGATAAGACTCAATTGAAACTGATAATTCTTACTTTCTGATGTGATAAAGCATTTTCAGCCATAGGAAGTTAAAGGCAAAAGAACAGTGTGATTCTATACATGTTCAAAAGAACATATTGATTCGTTCCTATTTTGTTGCAAACAATGTCACATTTTAGGTTGATATACATGGTATAGAACACCACTAGCTTAGAAAGAGAAGAGTTGAAAGGCAACTAGGGGTGGAGCGAGGAAATTATTTTAGGGTGGACAGTTTAATAAATTTTAATTTTTTTTTCAATTGATTAAAGAAGTTTATACATTCATATTTACTAAAATTATATTTGATACTTACAAGTTAATTAAACATAAAAGGTTAAAAATTTATATACACAATGTGTGTATAAATAAAAAACATGAGAAAAGAAACTAATTATAATTTTTTACCAAAAATAAGTTTAATTATTGTCATTTATAGTTGACTCCAAAGAGTTTTTATCCTTTAAATGACTTGCCATATATCATTAATTATTGTCAATTTGCTTTTTACAGCGTTTCAAATCAATGCTATCAAAAAAAAAAATACTATTTTCACATAAAAAACACATGGTCTTATTCTTCCATTTATGAACCAATATTTTTTACATAATGACTCTCAATTCTATACAAACTAGCCCCAATATATCAAAAACTTATTCGAACACATGTCTAAAAGTTAAGAATATTACTATTTGTACTTGTATCTAATTTGCATATCTGATGGATTTTGGCCATTGAATTGATAGTTAACTTCATTAAATACTAAAACCAACTTTTAATATAAAAGTCACAATGCATTAGATAATCAAATTAAGTCTCCAAATTATATTACAATAATATTGATCTAAAATTAATTGTCCTAATTAATATCACAACAACACAATAATATAAGGTGGACACAATTGAATATATTTAAATTTTATTTAGAAAAATATATATGTGGTTATTTATTAAAAATTGAGGGTTGCCTTGGTGGGGTTTCCACCCCGATTGGCCCCTCGAACCCTTTTTATCGGCCAAATTTTATTTTTTTTAGGGTGGGCATTAGTCCAATAGTGGCTTTGCCAATGACAAACGTGCAGCTGCAAGGGAGTTAGAGCATCACACCTTGATTGTTGTGTGCCCTCTTCTCAATTTTGTCGTCTAAAATAAGGTTGGGCAATTGATAGTGTCATATCAACTCATAGCGTATATTAATTGTGTATAGTTGAGTTTGTGTGTTATATGATTGGATTCTTCTTTTTTATTGAATTGGTAAATAGGTTTAACCGGTCAATTCGGTTGTGACCCAACCCCTAATTAGTACCTTCTTTTTTTCCTTGGGTTAATGACAATTTGCCCTTCAAGTTTGGCTCATGTTGCAATCACTCCATTTGATTTCAATTTCAACGATTTGCCCTTCACACTTCTAAATTTTTTGCAATTAACTCATATCTTTAGGATTTGAGGAATAATTAGCTCAAAGTTAAAATAAATGATTTAAGAGTTTGTTGAAAATAAAAAAATACCCATCTTAGATCA